>JAPZVO010000756.1:0-26756 GCA_029962745.1 Echinometra lucunter
AGTTCTGGAGAGAAACGTGCATAAGTTTGAATACACTAGTGTTTAACAGATCTATTCAAAAATGGTCAGTCCGTCCATGACAGTGGCTAAAACAAACGTGACATGCTTATACCTCCTCTTGATTAGCTGGGGCTGGTGGTACGATGAGCGTTTCAAATATGGACATCATATCATTATCACCTCCACGTAACCGAGGCAGTGAAGACCTATGCACCTTTAGATCGTCATGTACGTCATGTAAAAACTGATGATGAATTTTTATTAACAATTCTAACCGACTTTCTGTTTTGGAAAACAGCTTCATATTGTACATTTAACCATGATGTGACTCTCATACTGATGTCGTTTCGAGTACATCCTTGTTTCAACCAAAAATAAAGATATAGATAGATAGATAGAGAGAGAGAGAGAGAGAGAGAGATAGAGAGAAATAGAGAAAGTAGGGGTTTTGAAAAGGGTTAATTCTATAACGTCTCTTGGGCACTCATATATTCATTGCCAGTTTAGTTTTTCGTTTGAAAAACGAAGATGGGTTTTGGAGAAGGAGGCTGTCATTCACTAATTCCTCATGGCCCCGTGGTGGAGCTCCACCCTTATGATTGTCGTGTATCGTAGATTCTTTGTCCAGGAAACTTGAATAGCATTCAGGTAACATTTACCGTTCATCAACAGGTATCGTTTTGGCTAACGGGGGAGTGTGGAAGGATCATCGAAAATTCATCCACTCTGTCTTCAGAAGCCTTGGGGTTGGAAAGAAGACATATGAAGATACCATCGCGAGTGAGATGGCCCAGCTTAGTGAAGCCATAAGGGACAAGAAAGGCGCTCAGTTTGACCCAAACGTTCTCATTGGAAGAGCCGTGTCTAACATCATATGCTCTATCATGTTCGGGACGCAGTATAAATACGAAGATAAGGAGTTTCTTAGTGTAAGATCTGTATTTTGACAGAGTTTATAGAGAAGAAAACTTGATTCTTTTTCTATTGTCTGTACGCTTGTAGCGACTCAAATCTTATTCCTCATTTGATAATATTTTAGGAAAGGATAATTCATTTCATTTCTCACTTATCTTCTGATCACGTTTAAATCGCGAACATTGAGTCTGACAGAATCATATTAAGCATTTTGAAGAAGTGAAGTGAAGTGAAGTTGAAACTTTATTACCAAAAATATATATACAAAGACAATGTTATTGATGTACAAACAAGAAAATAATATCTTTGGTAAAAGGGGACCACAAAATAGCAACAGCTGCTAATCGGGTGTGGCACCCTGTACATATTACTGTATAACTCTTCAAAATAAATGAATACATGCTAAATGTATTATCTAAGGACTACATTCAATATACTGACAACTAATTCAATTAGTGTACAATGGGCACAAAAGATTAAATAAAAACAAAACAAAACAAAACAAAAACATATTGACATTTTTATTTGCATATATACACTATAGAAACATTTTAGTCATTTTCATGAAATTCTTGCATTATTTTCTTCTTCAGTGATTTTTGAAAGGAATTAACTGATGCTTTACATCTGATGGTTCCTGGTAAAACATTCGACATTTCAGATCCACAAAATGAAATTGACCTTTTCCCTTGTTCTGTATGCACTCTCGGAAGTACTAGACTATTATTTTCCTTCTGTCTTGTTCCATAATTATAGGTAAAGTACTGGAGATAATCAGTAAGAGGATGGGGATGTTTCCCAGGAATCAATTTGTATACAAACGTTGTTATCAGAAATGTATGTAATTAAAAAAATGTCAAGGATATTAAGTTTCTTGAACAAAGGACTGGAATGTGTTCTAAATCTGCTAAAGGAGTTTGCCCTTACAGCCATCTTTTGAATGATAAATATTCTTTTCAGGTATGAGGTATAGGTACAGCCCCAGACCTCAAGTCCATATGATAAGTGTGGCTGAAGAAAAGCATTATAAAGCATTATTAGCACAGACTGTGGTACATAATTTCTAATCCTATAAATAATTCCGACCTTCTTGCGAAGTATTAGGGTAAATTTCTTGATATGTTCATTCCAGAGCAAATGTCTATCAATATAAATACCAACATATAACGTAGCGTCGACTTTCTCGAGGGTGCTACCCTTCAGGTCAACTGAACCCACAGTAAAAATCACCTTCTTTAGTGGTTTTATTACCACGTAGTTTGTTTTCTTTGTATTAATTGTTATTTTGTTTGCATCGCACCATTTGGTTACATATTTTAAATTGTCTGTTATTTCAGTTCAATTTATTTTATTATGATTTGAGGGGAAAGAATGAAAAATATTAGAGTCATCCGCAAATAATCGATAATATATGTTCATGCTCTTGGTAAATCATTCATATATATATATATATATATATATCAAAAATAAAGTTGGTCCCAGAACCAATCCTTGCGGAACACCACACAAGGTTTCTTTAAAGGACGAAATGGCACCATTGTGCTGGACATATTGTGCCCTGTTTAACAGATAATTCCTGAACCAGGCAAGTGGCAAACCACTAATACCATAAGTCTGCATTTTAGAAATAAGTATAGAATGATTAATGGTATCAAAAGCTTTCGAAAAATCAAGAAAAACTCCTACCGCTACTTTCCCCTCATCTTGAGTTCGAACCAATTGATTTGTCAGGTTTATAACAGCTATTTTTTTACTGTGATTCTCCCGGAAACCATATTGATGTTTACATAATACACCATTATTTTCTAAAAAGTAAATTAAACGCTTGTTCACTAATTTTTCAAATATCTTACTTAAAATTGGTAAAATTGATATTGGTCTGTAGTTCCCTGGCTGATCTCTTTCTCCCTTTTTGTAGACTGGACCAACTCTAGCTACTTTTAGTGAGTCTGGAAAAAAGACCATGTTGAAATGACAAATTTAAAATATGTGAGAAAGGGTTAGATATGTATTGTGCACCATCCGAAAGCAATTTCACTGGCAAATTATCATGTCCACAGGCTCTCTTGTGATCGCAAGCAATTAACATACGTCTGTACCTCAAGAGCTGTGACAGGTGACCAAAAAATGATTCAGAGACTTCATCAGGTAGAAATTCTTTGAAATCAACATTTGCATCCGGTATCTTATTACTAAATCTGGACCCACGTTTACAAAGAAGTCATTGAAGACTTCAACAATTTGCTTTGGTGTTTCATACATTTCTTGAAGATTATCCTTATTACATATCAACTTTTCAACTGTTAACCTATTCTTTTGCCCTTTGGAACCGAGGACATTGTTAATTGTGGCCCAAGTTTTAGCAAAATCACCCTTAAACATCTTAAAGAGTTCACCATAGTAAAGTTTCCTTGCAGTTCTTAATTGAGAAGTCAACACATTTCTGTACTTTTTGTACTTAGCATGTAACTCAGAGTTAAATCCCGACTTTACTAATTTTGCATGCATCTTATGCTTAGTTTTTATTGACTTCTTAATTGCCTTTGTAAGCCATGGTTTATGAACCTTTTTTCCTTTTGATCTTTCTACTAATGGTGCATGTCTATCACAGATGGTTGTAAAGAGTGTCACAAAATGAGAATATGCTTCATTCAAATCATCACACTCGTAAACGCTATCCCATAATTCTATGGCAAGGTCATTTTGAAATTCATTTAAACAATAATTCTTATAATTTCGAAAACGCACTTTTTGAGCAGAAACTTTAGTTGTCCATACATCACCAAAAGTTGCACACATAGGAAAATGATCTGAAATATCTAAAATTATCGTACCAGTTGAAGTATTCGATGTATTAATATTTGTATAAATATGATCAGTTAATGATTGACGAGTAATGGATACTCGAGTAGGGAAGGAAATTATCTGTTCTTATCCAATGCATTGCAATAAAGAAATGTGTTTTTCAGTAACATGGTCAGCTATAACATTTAAATCAATATTAAAGTCACCCACTAAGATACAATCATGGGAATCAATTCTAAAGGCATTTAGATCATCTACAAGGCTTTCCCGGAACTCATTAACATCTGTATTTGGTTTTCTGTATATGATACCAACAGTAATAGACCTATTATTAATCATAATCTTTAACCATAATGATTCTGAGTGACAGACATACAGAATGATTAATGTTTTACACCGCCTATCTTTTGTCATGTTGATCGTTTTGCCCTGGAAGGTACTGTAAACTACCTCCTTGTAGATTAGAGTTGTATCCTTCCTAAGGGGCGAGCTCAACAACGTTAATATATATGGGACCTTTTTCCCCCCAGATTTTGGATATAATCAACACAAACTTTCGGTTATCTGGTGGAGGAGGTTTACTTTTCTTTCTACCCTTCCCTGGCATCACCAAGATTCCCTTTGGAAACGTCAAGCAGATTGTTGAAAGCACTCGAGATCTCCATGCCTTCATCTTGGCACAGATGGAGAGCCATGAGAAGAGTCTGGATCCAGACAATCCCAGAGACTTCATCGATCAGTATCTCATTAAGCTTTCTGAAACAGAGGTAATATTACCAACAAGTACTTAAAGTGATCACACAATGGTAAAAAAAAAAGATGTATGATCTGGAATAGAATTATAAGAAGAACAACATTAAAAATATGATGATTTTCAATCGAAATCAATGCATTTTGGCTAATTTTCTCATAAAAAGTCAAGAGCTGACCAAAAAAATTGAGTATGAGGAATGACGTCAAAGTGGATACCCAGCTTCGCGCATTGCAGTTGTGCTGCGCGCTAGACTGTACAATATGTATTACACCTTGCGCGCATTTTGCTAGAAGTGCGCGACAAAGTACACAAAATGACGTCAAAGTGGGTACCCAGTTGAAACTCGGTCACAGCTGAGGGGTAAAAAATATCCTGAATTCTTACCACATTTGGGGGTTTCCTTGGCAACACGACTTAAAAAAAAACAACAACTTTAGGCAGATGATTTTCTGCTGATAAAATCATGCTCTTTTAAATGAACTATCATTGTTTCAGCATCGGGTACCTCTTTAAACGTAGAGGGTATCAGGAATTTAGCACCACTTGATGTGGCCCCTTCTGCCTGAGTCATGCAACCTTACAATCTTACATGATTTAATTCTGAGGCCAGTTCCTGCTGGTGCTGTGAAATGACATGGAAAGAAGGGGCATCCTTCTTTAAAAATGTTGTTGTTTTTGATTTGTGGCGATTTTCCGTCTGCGATTGGATGATTTTCCCTATCTGCGAGTCTTTCGCTATTTCCTAGGTTCTGTTCACTGCGACTTCAAGTATGGCAGAGTGACCTAACTTCGCGCAGGTCCAAACTTCGCGCACAGGGCCATATCTCAAAAACTAGAAAAGATTGTGAAAAACTGGTAGCACCAACGGAAAGAGCACCCTAAACTTACCCTGTAATATACTTTCCTTTAGAAATTAGAGAAGGAATTTCGAAATTATGAACGAAAAATCGGCAAATTTGGCCACGTTTTGCGTTCGTTCTGACAAAAACTGGACTTGTCGACAAGGGTCTAGAATTCCTCTTTTCGAGAGACGATCTCATCAAAATTGTAAGTAAAATTGTGGTATCAAATTATTCAGAGGCATTTTGTCTTCCGAGTAATGCAGTTATCTTACCTTTTATGGATCTCTATTTTGTATTAATCACTTGAAAATTGGCGTGCGCGAAGTTAGGTCTCGTTATTTTTGTAACACATTTCCAGGTCCAGAGCGGTGCGATACGACATCGAATTTTGCGATCGCGATATCTCGGGAATTCGTCGTAAATAACATGTTCTTCTTGCGCCCATTTGAAACCTAAAACTTTGCTTTGCCTTTGGTGTCATTTAAATCAGAATAATTTTTGGTAAAAATTGAGAAATTATGGATCAAAAACTGCCTTCATTAAAAAATTAAAATGTGCGCGAACTATGGTTACCCCATCATACCCCTTCTTATTATGGGGTTCGGAATAATTTTTATCAAATACTCATCACTGAGTCTAAACCACCTTTGAATTAATTTCTCAAGAGTCTTTGCGATTTTGTTTTATCGTTTTGTTACTAATCAGGGAAAAGGCACATCATTCTCCAAGCTTAACCTGCTCGCTTCCGTCTCTGATGCTTTCGCAGCCGGCTTCGAAACAACGAGCACTACCCTCAAATGGTGCATTCTCTACATGATGGCATACCCCGAGGTCCAGTCACGTGTTCAGGAAGAGCTTGATCACGTGGTCGGTAGGGATCGTCTTCCTAGGATGGATGATCGCACAGATCTGCCGTATACCAATGCTGTTCTTATGGAGGTCAGTTACTATGCTCATAACCATTTCGGATATTATGGCGTCCCTTAGAAAGCTAGCCTTTCTGCCATGTCTGCCTGACAATGTTGATCACTTATGACTCATATACGTTGGCCTTCCTCTCCAGCACATAAGCGCTGCATCGATTACGTATTGGGAATATCATTCGAACACAAAAACAAACGAAAGCAACAACAGCAACAACAATAAAATCAACAAACTTAATAAACAACAACAACAACAAACAGATTTCCTCATAACAAAACAGCACACATACACACAAAAAAGGGAAGCACAGAGAAACAAATGACCAAACCAACATAAAACCCTCTATCACTTTTGAAAAGAAAACTATATGATTGCGCTTGCTATGAACAATAGTGAATGGAAGAATAAGATCAAAAGAAACATCATTATTGGATGATGTGACAAATTTGTCCTCTTTCATTTCAAGGCCCAAAGAAAGGGAGCAGTTGTCGCTTTTGGCGTACCTCATATCGCTGCTGCTAACACTGTCATCAAAGGCTACACTATACCCAAGGGCGCCACCATTGTGTCCAACATCTGGAGAGTGCTTCACAACGAGAAGGATTGGAAGGACCCCGAAAGCTTTAATCCTGAGAGATTTCTGGATAAAGATGGACAGCTGATGAAAAGAGATGAACTGATCTTCTTCAGCGCAGGTATGCAAGGTTTGGTTAGGGCAAAGTTTATAAAGTGCCGGAAATAGACCACTGAGATTAACCACCCTTCTGCATTTGTTTTGATTCAACAAAATGAAGATTTTGGAAGAGGGCGGGGGGGGGGGGAAGGGGGAGGGAGGGGGGGGGGGGGGAAGGGGGAAGGGGGAAGGGGGGGAGGGTGGGGGGGGTGAGGGGGAGGGGGGTATCGAGGACCTAAAATGCTTAGAAAATAAGGTTTAAGATTTTTTTTCTAGGATCTTCGCCTTTTTTAGTCTTCCTCTACATGTTTCATAGTAAAATATGGGAAGCCTTCAACTAAAGCTGTTTAACAATACTGATATACAGATTAAAATCCATTAAGTTGTGGGCTGTGATGGGTAGGGGAAAACATTCGGGTTGCAACAACAACATGGTTGTAAATCACTGAGGGTTTTTATAACCAACAGGCCTTATGTAATGTTTTGCATTTTCCACCCATTTTTTTTTTCTTATTTTATCTTATTTATTTACCGCTTGTGGGACGGAACTCCCAATCAGCAAAGTGCTGTTTTTCGTAGGGGTCCCATCTCTGCATATAGTGAAGAGTCATGTTTTACATTTCCGTCACCCGCAAACTCTAAGAAAGCAGGGGTTATTTCTTGACTGACAACCGGGTTTGCTTTGGGGGGGGGGGAGGGGGTATCGAGGAACTAAAATGCTTAGAAAATAAGGTTTAAGGTTTTTTTTTGTAGGATCTTCGCCTTTTTTAGTCTTCCTCTACATGTTTCATAGTAAAATATGGGAAGCCTTCAACTAAAGCTGTTTAACCATACTGATATACAGATTAAAATCCATAAAGTTGTGGGCTGTGATGGGTAGGAGAAAACATTCGGGTTGCAAAAACAGCATGGTTGTAAATCACTGAGGGTTTTATAACCAACAGGCCTTATATAATATTTTGCATTTTCCACCCATTTTATTTTTTTATTTTATTTTATTTATTTATTTATTTACCGCTTGTGGGACGGAACACCCTATCAGCAAAGTGCTGTTTCTCGTAGGGGTCCCATCTCTGCATATAGTGAAGAGTCATGTTTTACATTTCCGTCACCCGCAGACTCTAAGACAGCAGGGGGTATTTCTTGACGGAAAACCGGGTTTGCTTTGTGCGAGTTATATACTTATTAACAGTATTTTTTCATCGGCGGCCAACGTCGGGGGGGGGGGGGGGGGGGAGGGGGGTAGGGCACATCCTCCCAAGTTTGTAGAGGAAATTACTAGAGGGTACGCCCCCAAGTTTTATGATGATGACATTTTTCTATTTTGCTTGTTACCATTTTTGGAGGTTTTGTCCAATAGACTTAAGCCGGAGACCTTCCGAATTTTAAGCCAAGGACCCTTATTTTGTCAAACCTATCAAGCTTCCAAAATATAACGGCGAAAACCTGTCTCGGTCACCACGTTACCTTTCAAAATGAATAATCAAATTACAATGTGTCGATTAAATCTTCATTTATACCTGTATATTATATTGATATTAATCCGTATTATGACTTTATTTGTGTGAATCCTCTTGTAGGTCGTCGTGTCTGTCTTGGGGAGCAGCTAGCCCGGATGGAAACATTCCTAGGTTTTACAAGTCTCCTTCATCGGTTCACCTTCAAGAAGCCTGCTGACTCGCCACCTGTTTAAAAGGTGTCTTTGGTATGACAAGGAATACAACTCCTTTCATGGCCTGCGCTATTCCACGAGAGTGAAATGATAGGGAGAAAAATGGCTATCTCTGAGAAAACTTCTACTGAAATTTGTCTACATATAACGAATTTGTATATGATCCCAAAAAAATAAAAAATAAAAAAAAAGAAGGAAACCCCAAAATAAATACAACTTACAGCACCGGGACATCACATAAATTTGAATAAAACAAGAACAACCACAACCACGAAAACAATAACATATTTAGCAGGTTAGAGAATAAGGCGAAATCAGGGTTAAAGTCTGAGAAAAAAAAAAAAAAAAAAAAACCTACTGAAGACCCTTTCCAAGCTTGTCTTCCTGAAATAATAATAATAATACACACACATTCACACACACACACAAAAACAACAATCGCACTTTTGTGATCAAAATTTTGATACGGGATAATATGTAGAATAAGTGTCATCCTAACCAGCTTTATCCTGCTTATCACCTAGATTACGTTAAGTAAAAGTTTCAAAATTTTAATAGACCAAGTTGTCAATACAAGGATTTTGGAACAATGAGAACAGTTTATTGGTTCAAAAAGATGATCATATGTTTTAAGTGAGATGCAATGCCTTTTGAATGCAAGAAAAATAGCTATTGATTTTTGTCATCTTTTTTTCTTTACATGGTATAGTTTAAACTCTGTAACCAATTAATCTATGAAATAAATGTCTTCAGCAACTTCTTTGAATTGAGAAACAAAGATAAAGCCGTCACTTATCTAAAATATATAGATGCCATTGCTGACCTAGTCTTAGGCTGGTCTTTTCGTGTTTTCTGTCTTAGTTCAATATACATGTTTTACCGAGTTCTTTGTAATATTGACCTAATTCCACGAGCATAATCTCAAATGCAAATATGTTAATGTATAAAGGAAAACCATTCAAAGAAATGTATTTCTATCCCTACGATGTATCATCTTAACATTATTATTATCATTTTTATTTTTGTGAATTGTTTTGATTTTCTTCTACATTTAGCGAAATGACCCTTTAAAACATTATTTCTTTTCCTTTTAATAGTGTCAAAATGTGCTGTTATCTAGCATCTGGATTTAAAGAAAATGTAATGTCCTTAATATATCTTTTCGTTTACGCTATTTACTTTACAAATGATAACTTTATTCTGATGAAACAAAATGAGGAAAAAAAGTGGTAAAATAATACGGTTCATAAATATACTTGTATGCAAGGCTATCTACATAGCATTAACAAACAACTAGTCATCTTCGTTATTAAAGTTAGAAGAAAAATGGCAGGTCAGCTAGTAAAAATGCTTTATTTTAACTGTTTATTCTTATGACGGGTATTGTATATTATAACGTTTAGCTCTGAGTTGATGATGCATTGTTATTACTAGCTACTTTAAGCATGTTAAATAAAGCGCAGAGTATATTAATCAGAATTAAGTTATGAAGAGCTTTTGTCATCCTGGAATGTTTCATCTCTACCAAGGTGAAAGAGATCAATGATTTTTTTTTTGGTATGTCAAGAAATTTACACAAGTGTTAAGCAATAGTATTATTCTCCCCTGCTCTGAGGTATTCGTGAGAATCAAGACTGGCATTTTTGACATTTTGTATCATGAAAAAGTAACGTTACAATAAGACAAAAATTTAGCATTTTCTTATCACAGAAAACAAAATAAAATGATCCAGGCAAGGATGATCCTTTAATTGTCTTCTAAAAATCGTCATAGAAGTCCTGAGAAAGCCGAAATTACAGTTTTTACCCTAAGAATAGAATTAAGTAACTTTTTATCCTTTGGAAGTCAATAAATATGAATCTTAAGTAAATGCATTAACAGTAACAACAGCACGATTATAGTATATTATGCAGAGCTTAGCATGCAGGTCCAAGATATTTAAGAACATTCCACAGGGTTCTACAGGTATAATGGCTCATTTCAATTTAAAGTAAAACGTATCTCTTATTATACTCACTTGCTCTCATATCCATGAGAAGTTTAAACGGCATTGATTGTGGTGGAAAAGAAGAAGTTTTGAAATGATTAAGGAAACAATTTTCGGAGGGAGAAAAATCTATAGAGGGGGAGGGGGAGAGACAGAGCAAGAGAGAGATAGAGAGAGATAGGTCGATACCAGTTATTTCTACTAATTTGCTCCTAAAAGACGATGCACGTTATCTGTATTGTGAATAAATTATGTTTCTTCCTCAATGTGTAAATTCGATTAAAACTAAAGAGACCCTGAATAAAGTTGTCAAATTCTACATGCACCTCCTCTTGAAATAAATCTTATGCCTATTGTCGAATGAAGCCCTCCTTTTAATAACTTATTTTGTTCTAATTCACCAAAAGAAGAAGGAAATAAAACTCAAGAGGGTAAAGTATGTAAAGTTTTCTTACATTTTACCCCAAAGAGGAAAGACTACATGGAGTACCTCTCTTGAGATAATACAAGTGGCTCTCAAGAAGTTAATATGAACAACAGCAACTTTTAAGTTACATTTGTCATCTAGCATGAAAGGCGGCTGGACGTTAACTTCAGAATGAGATGAGGTCATGTTAATACATTGGGTGAGTTAGGGTTGGGGAAGGGGTGGGTTAAACGAATCTAACACTTAAGTTGCCAAAGCCACGCACACTAGCCGCCGTAGCGTTGCCAAATACACGTGCAGTCACATGTTCACTCATGCATACACTTCTGCAATGACATGGCACAGGGGGATATGTGGCTGGCATGGTAAGGGTTAATAACATTATATGTTGCAGTCTATACTGTAATAAATCCTCAAATGCACCTTGCAACTGAGCTGAAGGAGAGAGAGAGAGAGAGAGCGAAAGTCCTCAGATGATGACCAATTACAGGGGCGGTTTAATCTTTATATGATTCATCTATAAATCGCCCTCTTCTGATGTGTGATGATCACTTCCTGGTAAAATTTTAAAAGAAACAAAAAGAAGAAAAGTTCTCTTAGATTAGATTCTCTTTAATTAGCTGGCTTCGGTATTTTTGTATACATGACTGTCGGTGTATGAAATCCATCTACTGTATGTTCAACTTTTATATGTGGGTAAGTATATCAGCAGTCTTTTCTCAAGGTCCAGAATTTCGAGCTAACAGTTAACAATTATAAGATATATATTTTCCTCAAAGTATCATTATCGTTATTGTAATAGCAGTACCAAATATCATACATTTATATGTTAATAAACTTTCCAAGGGTCGTTCTAATTATGTTAACATGTGCTGTCATTAACCGTATCAATGTAGTGGTACTTCCTTCGCCATGGATGAGGTTAGTTTAACATTAGCAGTTGCCTGTAAAATACGAATCTTACTTTTAAAAAAATGTCCTTTTCACACCAATTATGCATTAAATTCTTCTTTTCTTCATTAAAGTTTCCCCTTTTTTGAATCTTAGATTTTACACCCAGCGTTTCCAATTGATGAAGGGAATATTTACAAGCATTTTCTCTTTAACAGTCTAACCAGTGGAACCAAGTTTAAGATCCTCATTTTCCCTTACGGTTTTTGTAGTGAGTAAAATACCTGTTGTCCTGGTGCATCACGGTAAAATCTTTAGTTGGACTGCATAAGAATAGATAAAGAAAATTCAAACCGTGGTTGAAAAGATCGTTGACCCCCCTTCACAGGGCAGGTAAGCATTTTCAATTCGTTATCAATACCCAAATTAAAGCATCAGTTTCTATCACTAGCAAAATCATACTCACAAATTATTAGAGAGGATAATGGATGTTTTTACTCGTTTATATGGGTATTAAAAACCTGACAAATCAAGAAGAAAATAAATGTGTCGGTTGTATAAAGATGTTGAAATGTCTTAAAATATCAGGCATCAGAAGATTTATTCGTGATAAATTAGATGAAAACTTTACTTGTAAAACACTTCTTTCGTATTTGTCCTCGTCATGTTCTCTCCGGTGACATATGGGATTCGAACATTACCAAAAATAGCAAATGTCATCACTAATTTTGGAAAGACGTTCGTTTAGCTTTGTGAGATCTGCTTGAAAGCAGTGAAGATCTTATTACAAGTCAACCGCTTTGGATTAATCCGAGGATAAATTAAAGTGAATAATGATACAATATATCAATAATTTTGGTGCATGCAGGGGGTAAGCATTATCAATGGAATTTTAAACAGCAGTGGTATGTTTTGTATTTGGAATTTAAACATAAATTGGATATGAAAATGAATTTCCTCCAAATATAAGGGTCATGCAGTGCTGTTCACCTTTTTTAACATGAGTGTCATACGGAAATGATGGAACCTATACATGTACTGAATCTGAAGTATTACTTCTAATATTGAAAAAGAAAAAGAAAAAGAAAAAAAAAAAGATGTTCGTATAAATACCGTCGTTCTTTAAACATAATTTAAAAGAATGTAATGGCCTCATCAAATGGAAACTAAGATATAGAACTCGAAGATAAAACATGGTCTTCATATTGTCTGATTCCCTACTATCAGCTAACTGTTGATATAAATATTAGGTGGTTCCAGCCTAAGATTCTACACAGAATACTTTGCAAGAAAGATTCATTGCTAAAATTTGAATAGTTGATGACGAACATTGTGCATTTTGTTACAGCAGTGAAGAGACAATTATGCATTATATTTTGTTACTGTTCTTTATTCACATGTCATAGACAGTGATATATATAGTCCAACTTTGAAGAATGTTTTTTTTTTCAGTAAGACCAATGTAAAGGTCGCACTCACAAACTAAATTTTTTTATAGCTTGAATGGGGGTCATAAGACCGCTTTTTGTTGTATCTTAGTCATTGTTAGAAAAGAAGTTTAAAGCTAAATTAGAAAATTCATGTACCTCTGTTTGCAAAAATTATGTTAGCTTTTAAAACCGATTGTGAAATGGAAAGATAGACGGAACAAAAATAATATAAATAAAAACAGTTTCTTTTTACGCTTTGTTTCTTAGTGTTTTTGTTCATTTTGCTTGTTTTGTTTTATGTACATTGTGTACAATGTATATTTTGTCAAGTTTATTATCCTGCTTATTGCTGTGCTGCTGAAGTTATTTTAAAATGTCTTTTTGATATAATATTCATATGCCAACTCATCGAATATTGCATGAATCGATCTTTTTTGAAAATGATTACATTGATATTTGATAAAGGAACCCTGTGGATTGTGGAAGGGTAAATAGAAAGAGAGAGAAAAATATGGAAGTCCCTCACAAGTCGCCTCCCATTTTAAATATATCAAATAGAAATGCACTGCGTTACGCGAAGACCGAACTTAATAACTAAAGCTCTGCACTCTTATTCCCGAATACTCACTTTACCACTCTTTTGAGGGGATTTCTTAGAATGTTTAACTCTGGAATATCATTACTCGATATTTTAATCAACTTGATGAAGATGGCGGCATTGTAGCCCTTAGTTAGTTAGTATTAATCTGTCTTTGAACAAGCCTTGCTTCAGGAATGAACATTTTTGTGGGCTTTTAACAGAAACCATTTCGTATGATATTGATGGTAAGTTTGACCTAAAATTACAATAACATGATCCATAAACCTTAAAGCAAATTTCCTGTTTGAATTAAAATATTGAAAAGGGATCTCCAAGTAACACCTATTACACATTTCATTTTGTGAAAAAAGCGACTTCTAACAAAGTCTTGTGGATCCGCAAGGGAAAGTCTCATATGCGAAAATTCTCAAAGTACTGAATAACAAGTGACCTATGGGATAATCAAAATTGATGGATTTTGCAGCTAAATTACTAGGAAAACGTTTCAATTAATCGTGATGGGCCCTACTAATATATATGAATTTCGACAAGCGGGCATTAGAAAAACTAGATTACTTTCGAAAAATTTGATTTATTTGAAGTAAGCATTCCAACACATAGAAACAAAAATGTCCTAAAAAGAATTGTGAAAATACGTACCATTTATAACGATGGGTTAACGAAATAGAGATAAAGAATGCTAGAATCTGCTTTTGTGAAAATATATCGGGGACAAACCTACCAGATTAATACTGCGATTTTTTAAAGAAATGTTAGCTTGGCATTGTAGATGTTTAAAGTATTAAAATGGACCTAATCTACTTTTAACAGAAGAAAGGAATTAGTCTTGAAAATCCGCTCACAATATAACATAGTTCTCTTCTTCCCAGATTGCACTTAGAGATTAATCTTTACAAATAGAAACGAAGTGATATTTCTTCTGAATAGCGCGATAACATTTAATATACTCTTAATAATTTATTAGTCGACATATAACAAATAGGATATAACAAGTACGGATTTAAGCTCCACCTATTTTAGAGCAGAAGTGAAATCAGATCAACAATCACGGTTCGACTCGATCTTAGCTGGTTAATTGTTTAAAATTTTTCTATTCTTAAAATTTATACATCGTTCGTGAAAGGATATGAAAATCAAAATTTCGACCTATTTATTCTTGTAGACCTTAAAAGCACAAAGAAAGGGAAGCCTAAGTGAAGCGTCATTGCTTTTTTCAGCTCATAAGTTTCTATCATTCCAGCTCAAAATGTCCAAAATTGGAATCACATTCTAAATAATATAATTGTTTCACGTTTGATATGGAACAGCCTTTCGCAAAGTTTTGTTTTCAGCAAGACAGTTGAATGAAATTTCAATACCATACCCATTCCATCCTTCTTTGAATATGTAATTTGACTTTCCACAATGTTTACCAATCTGTATCAAAATAAAAGTGGAATCTCCGGTTAATAGACAGAAAATTGATTTACCAACTTGTATGGATTTCTGACATGATGAGGATGAACACAATTACACAAGGTTTCATGGATTCATCCGCTTACAGCAAACCTCTCCGGGACGATCAGATATTCAAAAGACAGATGTTAAATTACAGTATTGAATCTGAATTCGATGATTTTTTTTTTTTGCCTGTATCGATTAATAATGATAAGAACCCCGTAAGCACAATATCTGTTAGATGATGAACTATTGAACATAAATAATATAATCCTATTTAGTCTAGCGCCAGCTCTAAATCAAGTCAGTTTAGGCCGATGTAATTATGCAAATGAGAAATCCAAGCACATCCTGATCACCTCTGTGAACTTGACTTCCGTGAAGGAAATAGTACAATCACAATAGCCTCATTCTTGTCAGACATGTAGTCCAGACGATGATTTATGAAGATTTTGAAATTTTGCTATTGGTGATGCAGAGATTATATACACATGTAAAATATCGAAAATATACAGAGTAGATTCTATGATCATGCATGTGTTATCTAAAACGATGAAATACAGAACACTGAAGGCTCACTCATCATTGCCTTGAGAAAGATGATTTTATTTTCCCAGACGATTTACTTCATTAATAAGGACAAGACTGCTATCATTACCTTGAAACACTGTCTACGGAAGAATTTCAAATTAAGGTTATGAATTGTGGACTATACACTGCCAAATCATTCTTAAAAATACAATCCGTTGTTTTACTTTGCTGAGGCCTGATAAGTATTCGGATAAACACCAACATTAATTTGGGAAAATTGTAGATGAAATAGTGCTACATGCCATAGCTTGAACATAATTAAAAGGAATAAAATAGAATACAATTAAAGCAAAGGACGATATGGTCCGTATGTGTAAAATTACTACATTAATCATTTTGTAACCCAACTTTTTCTCGTAAATAAGCGTATAGTCATTTTATCTTGAGGAAAATAAATGAGCGTAGATTAATCAAATGACAGAAGATATAAAGGGAATTAAGGGACTGAAAGTATATCCCAGCAAACATTCTACATTGATATAGCTCTGTTTGAAGAAAAATATTGTCTAGATGACTTTGAATGCAAGTATTAAAAGTATCGATAATCAAGAGAGTGACTGATAATGGCCCACGAATATTACATTGGTCTATGGTATATGTAAACTTCACGAAACAGCATTTGAATGTACCTTTGATTGGAAATAAACTTCAGAAGCATTTATTCATATATTACTATTCGTTATTATACAATATTTAAGTAACAAAGGATAATTGAAATAAAATAAATAAAGTACTAATGTATAAAGAACGTTATTACAAAGAAGACTGAAAAGGAAAATATAGCAGTTTCAACAAACACCTTGCTTAAAACCATGAAATGTTTTGCATCTTGATTCCCGACACGTGTTTAAAATTTAAACTTATAATGAGATAATACTCAATAGATAAGACAAGTATTAAAGTCTATTTTCCTGTATTCTGCATTTGATGTGCTCCTAATGCTTATATCTGATTGATGATATTACAAAATAGAACAAGAGAACTAAGCATGCGTATTAACCATAACTGCAATCATTAAAGAAGAAAAGCATCTACAATTTGATTGTGGAAAAACAGAAGAGTTCGTTTTAGTCTACAGCTTTATTTTGTCGAAACACTACAAGAAAATAGATTTAGAGAAAAGTCAGATAATTATGTTTACAGAGAAATTGTATTTTTAAAAATCCATTTCAAAATCCTGGTTCCTTTCACTCACAAGTTTGCTAAGTATGTCGATTTAAACATTGATGATATTTGATGAATAGGGATTTCATTGTATGCAAATCTATTTCAGGTTCTGATTCATTACCCCATTGCACTGGAAATCAAATCAAAGCTATTTATATATTGAGTACACAAGATTTGTCTTAAAACTACATTTCACTTATGATGCCAAAATATCAGTCTGCATTAGCCTTTTCCCAACTTTTAGTTTTCAGCCATGACAGAAGTGCATTGATTATATACATTTAAAAAAGTAACAGGCAGAATGATAAAAAACAAATACTTGTAATCAACATGACTCCAGTCAGTCAACATTTTTATCTTATTGAATCATCTCCTTAGAAAATAGAGTTGATTTATTGTCATTATTTTAAATTTATTATACTACGATTGCAATGTCCCTTCTTGGATGTCATTATCACTAAGATGAATGCTATACTTTCTTTTATTCATTTCGTAGGAAAGAAAAGAACGATCGAGTGTTTTTATTTTTTCCAGGAACCCAAGTATTGCAATTCACGGAATAAATTGACCATATCCTTTTCCCCCCCATATTTGAAGCATTAAAAAGATCATGTCTTCTTCCTTCAAATTTAATGGTGCAAGCACTTGCTGTCTTGATTTTCAGTTTTTTGGGGTCGCTACTCCGTTTTATAGGGAATACATACAAGTACGCATATATCGGAGAACATCTAACCATGCGCTTTTCTTTCTTACAGTTTGAAATATTGTACAACGCAAACTTCGCTGCTCAAGCTCTTACGAAATGTAGAAGGATGAAATTTTATATATGATATCGAAATTATTCCGCATCAATGACTGCCACTTTTCTTGCTATTTAAGGTTCTCTACATCTTACAAGCTTACACAGGGGTTTGTAGGACGAATTCCGTTTCATGCTACGCACTATTTTGTCTTGTTTACGAGCAGGTTATTCAAATGTTTTTATGGAGAAAATTAACTTTGAAATCACTTAATTCATCCAAGTCCTTCTTTCTTAATAAGTATCACTGCATTCCAAAACATTTTATTCAACTGATATAACTAATGTGATATATAGTCCTTTATTCGAATTCAGTATCAAAATATTCATAAATGTTTATCCAGTATAGTAAAGGAATGAAGATCAGACAAGTTTACTTCATCAAGATTTGTCCGTCTTTCTATAGGGACACTCTGTTTACCAAAAAGGGATTAAAGACTGTCACATTCTTCTTTAGGCTGATTATATATAAGAATTCTACAACGTTATTTGGTAACTTATAAAATAAAACTTACTCTGCTCAGAGAAGTAAACTTCCAACCAAACGTTTCAAATACATACTCACACCTGCGTAAAATCATTCCTCGTTCAAAAAGGTTTAACAGCCTATTTTACCTTGATCTTTTTAGCTGGTTTCTTTTTTTTCTTTGTCAGGGAATCATTAATCATGTATGAAAAAAAAAGACCATATGGCTTATCTCTTACATAGAACAAATATTTTTATTCCATCATATTCTAATCGACAAATATATTTTCACGGAA
The DNA here is from genome assembly GCA_029962745.1 of Echinometra lucunter. Classification (NCBI taxonomy): domain Eukaryota; kingdom Metazoa; phylum Echinodermata; class Echinoidea; order Camarodonta; family Echinometridae; genus Echinometra; species Echinometra lucunter. Next base: position 18,678 of record JAPZVO010000756.1, read on the forward strand.
GGCCTAGCTACAAAAGCTGGAATAGCGCCACCTGGTACTGTATGTTCGTCTCATAATGCTTCCATTGCATTTTCTTCATCCTCTTAAGGTTAATTTGTTTTGTAGATAAAAAAAGCATCGCATGTCACTCCTGTGTTCGTTTTTATTCGTATTATTAACTTGAAAATTCAATAACGCTTTAATATTCTCAATTAAAAAAAGAACAGGTTCATCAAGAAATCAAAGTATTAACCTGTCGTATCTCCTTCCAAGAAACACCTACACTTCCCTCTTCTTTTCCGAGGCACTACTTTTCGAACCATTCGTTAATGAGCATTTTCTTTGCCCAACGACTTTATAATGATGTCTTCCCATATTTTCTGAATATATGTATGTTTTAACTGGTTTGTAGTTCCATTAAATTTCGTATACATGAAGAATAGTTTTACTTCACCTTGTTCTAAGTTTTGTGTTTGCCCCACCGTTTTATCCATTCATATCGCTTTTATAGCTCACTTATAAAGAAAAGTTCAAACGAATATGCGGTAATCAGTGAGAGTTCTAACATATAACAATGAATACTTTAAATATTTTGGGTTACTGTACAAATGTAAAAGTGCCCGATTTCCCAAATATTCTGCAAAAGCAAGTGTACATATATCTTTTAAGAATTTGCCCTCTTTCTAAATAGAAAAAATCATAATAAAACTTTATCAGCAAATAAATATGGTATTGGATATTCATTTAGCCTTTATTTCTATCTCAACAAAGTTAGGACGGTACAATGATTTCACAGATGTTCATAGATATCATGTCTCATTGAATTATGTTAGACTGATATTTCTTTTCTCATATAGGGCACTACAATATCCTTCATAATTTCAATCATCTTCTTTTCAGTGCATACTTAACGAAAAAACATTAGCAAAAAGAAGATAAGCAATTATTTCTACTCTCTTGAGATCTTAAAAAGCGGTCTTCTACAACTATATATAAGTATTCGATTCTTTTAACGGATATGTTTTTGCATGTGCGCCATCTACGATCTAGAGAAGAGATCGTGTTGACTTTGAAGCTTCGTGGCTTATTGATCAATAATAATTTTACGAGATCAAAATTCACGATTTGTCGTACTAGTGTATTCCCACATGTTTCACTACACATTGGGTAAACTGACTTTGTTTTATGTATCATTTAAATTAGGAACTTAACCTGCTGAACATGAGATGAAATAATGGAACAAGGACAAATGTCTTAAAGTTTTCACAGAACTTTTAATCGTCTATTGGTCTACACGAATCATCATTTTCATACTGAATAGATACACGAATGATTTATTTTATTTACTACCATGGAGATTCCTGAATTGGAAAAGAAACCACGTCATTAAACACCCTGTTTATTCCACACTCTCAGAAAGAATGATGCATGATCCCCCGTGGGAGTAAAGCCCTCATCGAAATATAGCAAGGCATTGTTACTAATGTACCATCAATAATATTTATACTACGCATACTACATTAACAGACATATTCTAAAACCTGTATTCATTTAGTACTGAATTTAAAAATAAAATGTTCAAGATTTACATAATTAATTTTCTTCTAAAGGCAAATGATCACAAAGTCAAACGATTTCTGTAACAGCTTTCACTACTTTTTGATAACTTTTGTATTATACCGGGTATTCATAATAAGCTGGGAAAGATTGTCTTCACATTATCCCTTTACATTTTATATGGTACACTGTGCATTTCTCATAATACAGTTATCAACCCTCACATAAAATTACTTCATTCAGATCCATTGCATAAATTTTCCATAAATTGTTGCTACTAAACCTTTTGTTCCCACCAGTAGCTGAAAAGTCAGAGTATAATATACCATAACATCAACCATTTTGTTTCTAAATCGTTATAGTATGAAACCCTGTATATGCTCGTTATTACAGTATGAGGTTTAGAAATCTCGTCACATGAACTAATGGATTCATATTTCTAAGACAGAAAATTATATGCAGAATATTAATTGTGAAATAATTGGTTTTAATGCCCATCTTTTAAGATATGCCATCCAACAATCACAGTAAATCCACTAGGGCAAAAACTCATGACATAAAATTCATCTCACTTTCTGCAGTATTGGACAAAACTAGATACCCCTTTTCTTCATCGGATGATCGACAGGTATTTACTGACAGCTTCTGACACACTCTAAAAGGTTCGCATCAAACACGAGAAAAATAATTGTTTTAACACACAGAATTTACAGAAAAATACAAACTCGGCAAATATAGCACTGGGTAAAAGCAGACATATATTATCAAGTAAACTAACTTATAACATGCCTATCAAACTGTGAAGGTTTTCTAGAACACTTTTTATTTCCGAAACCGTCCATCATGTAGAATATCCTGACATGCATCAGAACATCTGCGCCATTGGCACCATCTAACCGTATTTGTCATACAAGGAAATATCTCAAATTACAACCGTTCTAATCTATTTAAGTGGTCATCATTAATAATGTTTTCATCTTCGATATTTTTTTCCGCCATGTGTTTCCCGTCTCTTGGCAAGGATCCAAATTTATGGCGCCATCTCTTGTTTTATATCTGATCTGCTGAGAGAACAACATTGTATAGATTTCATTGGATGGAGTTTGCTGATCAAGTAACATCGGGCGGTGGTCTCCAGTGCGTATCCTGTGACCGCTCTGACGTTGGCTAGTACGTGGGAGAAGGTATTGCAAACAGCTTTCCTTCAAATTTGTCATTCGTGCGGTTTTGTGGTGTGGTATGTCAATGACGCATTCCCTTAAGTTTTCTTGGTTAAATTTACCTGTATTTCTTTATCCGATATTATGCCCTAATTAAGGATTAAGTTGAAACTCTGTTGAAAATGAAATGTTCTGTACTTTTTCCCCTAGAAAATGTGTCTATAACTGTCATGTATGATGCTTAATGATTTGATAGTGTTCATTGTTTCTCTTGTTAGTGTCTTATAACATCAACAGTTTTGCCCTTCATGTGAAAGAGGAGCTTAACTTCGATGGCGACAACTAATGAGTATAAAAAAGCTTTTCTTGGATAGGATGAACATTCTCTGACTTGGCGTATATACAAAGTATTTTTCATGTACTCAACATAGAAAGGTTTGATAGTCTGATAAATGTTGAATTTTACAGCACTCTGGGATGAATTTGAACAAACTATCCCTTCCCCCTTATTCCCCTGAAATGATATCACCTGGACATTAAAGAAACAGTGGCATTTACAAATATTTTGTTCCTTATCCCATATGGAGAGGTCCTCTGATCTAAAATAGTAAGAAACTTCATCTTTTACCTTTTCTGTTCTGAAAACCGGAGGCAAAAGACACACACAAACAGAAATAAGAACAATTTTTTTTTTTACCGAGTACCACACCTGTCTACACTGGATGTGTATGATTTATGACGTTTTACCTGAACACTCTTAAAGATCATTTATGGGATGAAACATGTTTCAGTGGCTAGCATAACGAGTGTATCTTGAACTTTCTTGTAATTGGAAAAAAGGTGGATAAACCCCTCAAGAAAGGTTACTTTTTGTAGATGCAAACATTTCATTTTCATTAAACACCAGCTTTATCTTTTAAGAGCTAAATTCAGATCAGATAAATAAGAATTGCTCTTCCGGTCACTGTTTTATTGCGGAATGAAGTTCTAAACTATTGGAATATTTTCATCTTATCTTAATATTTCTTTAGTATCGTAGCCATAGACCACGCTTTCTCTCAATAACACGATGCTTGTAACAATCGACTATTGTACCATTACAACAAATGCCGGAAAACACGGGAAAATAACATCACAAAATAGACCAAAACTAAGTTACACACACATTTACCTTTATTAAAGAATGTTCTATATGCTATTTACAACATAAATTATTTCAAATTAAAATTCTCCCGTATTCATTTCACCTTTCTACAAAAATTACGCTAGTTTGGTTACGTCATTCATTTTCTTATTCCAAAGACAGAATAAGACTTGAAATAAAAAGCATACAAGTCTACGCTGTTATCTGAATAATGTGACATCAACAGTATTGGCATTGCTTCATAATAAAAACTATTAGCGTCTAAAAAATATTATACAAATTTACGTTGTTACATTTCCTTTGAGCTCTATAGATAAACACGCTTCATAACTGACAATGAAATTCTACAGAGGTCTAACTGACGAGTGTTATTCCAAATATTCCACTTGAATAAGAACCCTCAGCAATTAATCTATTGCCTTCTTGCAGCAACCATGATCGTCTGCCATGTTTTCATGATCATTATTCAGATATAACTTGATTTGAATAAACTCTGATTTCCGTAAAATGTAACTTCATGGTATTCTCATGTTTTAATGCTTTCTATTTCACAAAATCAATGAACGGACAAAACAAAAGTTGCAAGAATGCTCTCATTAAGTAGTAATCAGCGGACATAGTATTTCTTTATCGTTTAAGTAGATGTATTTTACCCTTAGAAGCTCCTTGTAAAAAAGAGATTATGCTGACAATAATGGACAAGTGTTTCGTCGCTCGCCCTACTGAAAAGTATAAAAACTATTGTGAGGACTATAATTATATTCATTTTCCTACAATCAATAGTACTGGCAGTTACTTAAAAAGTTGGATAAATGTTCCGTAATGGTTGTTTCCCCCGTCCCCCCTGTGAACCTGATAAATATATATATATATTTTTTGTAATACATAAACTCCAATTACATCTTCAACAATAACATTTAATGCATTCTTTTGATTGGCATGTGACTAAAATGATTCCGATAAATGGGAGAAATTCCATGCTATTTACTTTGAGTTTTTTTATTTCTTTTTAAATTTTTGAACTTTTTAATTACCTGTTTAGAACGTTAATAATGCTAGACTCCAGTAATATCTGTACCTACGTTGTCAGCTGTTACTAACTTTAACGATCTTGAAATTTGAATGATATTCGTATGCACTCCCCATTTTTATTTGTTAGATTGTCCATGAAAAGCTTACACTAAACATTCTGAATAGATATATTTTAACAAGAACACTCAGTGATAAACGTTTCAGTCTTCATAGACTTCGCTGCAATCAAATAATATCCCTGTAAATTCTTATCCGCTAGATATCTCAACACCATGCAATGAGTAGAGGGCTTCAAAAGAATTTATTATTCACTGGCTATTCCTTGGAATTCACTAGCCTTTCACATTATGCCGTCGGCAGAACAATCGAAGTTTGTAATGTCATATATTCACCTTTAATCGTGAAAGAAAATAATAATATGTAGATGATTAATCGATAAGATAACGAAGGAAAATGTTCACCGAGGCTTGTCTAAAGTTTGATGTGCGAATCAAAGCCATGCAAGTTCTCTTTGAAGTAAAGAAAATGTCACCGCACTGTTCCATGGTCAAATACCACAACCCTTTCTCTCAGTCTCTGTGTTCTCTGACTTTTCACGGAATGATATACGGTTATGAGATGCAGCATAGTCATGGAAACCTAATTCCTCCGGGATGTTTCCTGAATAAAATGAAAAGTTTAAAATCATTGAAGAGGTATTTCATGACACAGTATGAAAAACATGATAGACAGTGGAGATCCCCTTTTCAATAAGAGGAGCAATAAGAGGAGGCGAACGATTACCCTAAATCACTTGGGACTAAAAAAAAATGCATTGATTTAAACTTACTTCTCTAATACCGTTGCATCTAATACTAATCAATCGCAACCACATCAATTGCTAATCAAATGAGACCTCTAACACATAATAATTTCTCCTCTTCTTGCCAACGTTGCATTGACGAAAGCGCCCAAAAGCCCCTCTACTCTTAGATGAAAATTCGTAGAAATCTAGTCCATTGATCAATAAAAATCCACACCTTCGGCTTTATTTTATTCAAAAACTTTAATAATCTATCACATATCTATTTTCCTTTTTTACTTGCTGGTCGATATTGTAGGTCGGCTATTTGGACGACCCTGCTTATTTCACAAGCAATCGTCATTACAAAAAGTAGAAATACAGAAAGGCATTGATTATCTTGGTTGAATTTACCCTTCATATTAAATTTCCTTGTTGCTTATTTTCAAGTTCTAATTGATATGCCATATCAAACATACCATAAACAATAATGATATTTTGAAGTGGTTTGTTTATGACATTTCTGTTTAAGTAGGAAATTATGGCCATTTGCCAAATTGTAATGACGCCGTCAGCACGAAATTTGCTGGGCATACATGATTGGTATATTCCTTCCATTTACTTCCTTTTATCTTAACATCAGTCTCATGGCTCTTATTCTCTACCTCTTTCTCTGCAGTGACTTTCACCTTAACACATACCTCATCGTATGGACACACACACCACCACCATTAACAAAAAATCCCAGAAATATCAAACATTGTGCCATGAATATTCATATTTCTGTTTTTAATATAGTAATATACTGACACAGAAATAAGCAAAATATATGTTGTAAACTTGTGGAATATTCTTGATTATGGTGACATTAGACGCCATAAGCTATACACTGCAAGAACATAAAATACTGTGGAAAAATGATACGTTCTATTTGATTTTACATTTCTATATCGCTAGGTCGATGAAATAATACATAGTGATTATATTGCAATTAACTCAATCGATATTTTTGCTATCAAGATGGAAGTGAATATCTTGCATGTATACCGAATATTAAAAAAGTAGTTCTTAGTGTATCAAGAATATATATTCAACCTGTTTAATATCACACATGAGACAAACAGGGGCATTCCGCTATATGCAAGATACTTACGTAAAAATTAATACGTAGTTGGAAGGTTTGCTAGGAAACACTCAGCATGTTCCTATATCACCTCAGAAATGAATAGAGAGAATTAGCATACGAACAAAAAAAAAAAAAAAGAAATTTGATGTTTTCAAAAAAGAGAATATTTTTCCCCTGCAAGTTATTCATATTTCGGAGATATGTTTCGAAACTGATATACTATCATCAAATCAATACTTCAAATCAAATATATCAAATTATGTCCGGATGAGAGTGTGGAATAAATTCCTATCATTTGGACTTTATAGTACCCGTGGTCTTGTTAGTTTGCATTTAAAAACAAACAACAAAATCACCAATAAAAACGCATATAACAATAGGTAACAAAAGCAAAGGCTCATATCGATGTCAAGTCTGTTTTATTTCCTCATTGGCAAAGTCCCAGAAACTAACAATTATAGTCATATCGAAACATAAAGAATGACATGTGACATAGTGACATTACAGCATCATGTTTCATTTGACAGTTGAAATGTGATATGACTAGCCAATTGATTATTAGGGCATTTATGTTGTTTTTTACTCATGAAAATTAAAGATCCCGGTTAAACAAATCAGTATCTCATATGATCCTCGGATAGTAGAGGTTTGAGTGGATTCTTCCTGTTTTTGATGATATAATCGTTTTCTTTAAGTGAAGTTTGTTTATCTTTCTTTACTTCCTTGTTGGCCGTTTGAACGTCATCCGCGCGTGCGCACAATTTTGCTCTCTTACGGACTAGCGCACTAGCACTGCTGGCACTCAGCTCATATTAGCAGTGTGATACGCAGCATTTTGTCATTTATCAGTTCTTCATTGCTGTGAGTCTGGTGTAAAGATGACAGCGATGAAGCTGAAACTGGTTTTGTGCTTCCTCTTCGGACTTTGCTCCGCTGCATCAGCTACACGCCGTGAGTATTCCACAATCGTATACCTTTTAACATGTTTAAAGTAGAAATGACCAGTTATCCATTTTGCCACTTTCTCTTAATGGGTCTAAAATAAAAGCCCTTTTGCCTTTGATGTTTTACCCTTTTTTGTACAGACGTTCGACTGGGTCTCTCTAACACAATGGGACTAGAGTTTAATGTACACCGTGCGCCCAGCATTTTATTGAATTTCAGCGACATGCCATTTTTTATTGTTAGAATTGCCTCCGTAAACTACTATGATTAATGTGCGTTGTTATATCATGTTATGAATATATTAGTAGTTAGTTTTTCTATATACTCTGCTATATTTTATCCTCAATAATCAACA
>JAPZVO010000757.1:0-26702 GCA_029962745.1 Echinometra lucunter
AGAGATTGAGAACAGTACACAAGGCATAAGAGAGAGAGAGAAAGAAAGATGGAGAGAGTAAAACTTCAGAGAAAGAGCCACAGAGGTAGAAGAAATAGTGGGAAAGGAGTAAACAAAAGGAAGAAAGATGGGCAAGAGAGAGAGAGAGAGATAGAGGAAAGAACCAAATGGATTAGGTGAACTGATGTTAGATCAAATTATGTTAGACTGTATGTTGGGCTTAGTGTCATTGGCTTACATGGCCATTCAGCAGTCATTTGTCTTACCTTGTGTGCCTCCGACTCTGTGTTAATGACTACACTGTAGACATCCATAGCTGTACATGGTGTGATCAATTTGGAATCACCATTCACATGCCAATGGTAGATGTTAGAGGATGTTCCTGCTGATATCACCTGAATCCAACAAAACATAAAGGTGGCATGATGAATTGGTAGTAGAACAGAGGTCTCCATGACCACACATCCAGGGGTTGAAAATAAGTCAATGCACAACTGCACAAGTATCCTTATGCTTTAATTCTCATTACTAAGACTTTCATATCAAACACTTCAACTTTTAAGGAAATAGGTCCCCTGTGTGCTGATTTACAAGCATATGCAAATTATGAATTTGCTTTCTATGCAGTTGGATTAAATGAATCATTAAACAATTATAATCATAGGCAAATACAATTCTAACCATATATGAAAATTGCAGTAAAGGAATGAATTATCCATCAAAGTAAATGGATGTGATTTCCTTTTCATCAAACTTGCACATACATCCAAAAAGTTTTTTTTTTAACAAGTCATACTGAGTTAATTGAAAACACCTGTAGCATTTTAAACCAGATGTAAATAGGTGAAACTAATTCAGTTGAAAGATCACTTGTTTATAATAACCATTTATGGTGCTTCAACAATATGCTGCAATATTTGAGGAAGAAAATAAAATTTTTAAAAAGTGATAAGATTAGACAATCAACCCAATTATCAGACATAATTGCTACTTTGGGGAGAATCTTCATAAATGCCACAGACCTTGACATAAAACCCTGGGAATTAGGTTTTGTACCAATTGGGTAAATGTTTGCTCCTGAAGCATGGTATGAAATAGTGAAAAGACAGCAATGCTGTAAGAACTACCATATACATTTGATTGTTCCAATTTCAAATGAGGTAAAATCGCTGAAGGTATAATAGCCCCACCCCAATGAGTGTGCTAAATTTCCCAAGCATTCCTCAAAAAATGAGGAAGTAGTTTGATCCACAATATTTCTCCAATATATTGCCATAATATACCATTACCACGGCAACACAGTTTCCGGCACATTCAAGATATATGTCTTGCACATCTTCATCCAAAAACCAATGTGTGTGCCAAATTTTATGAGCATTGCTGGAAAATTGAGGAAGTAGTATGATCCACAGGATTTGCAACGGACCGACCGCCTGACCGCACGCTGATTCCTATATACCACCTTCAAACTTCATTTGCCGGGGGTATAAAGAGAATAATGAAGGCATAAGCTTGCATAATTACCCTCTAAGGATAAACACAAAATTATTGTCACATAATTTTGTGTTTATCTTATTTAAGTCTATCAAAAACAGTATTTGACTTACAGCATCATCATGGTAGAGAACAACATGTGGCTGACACTTTGGTGCCTCAAAGACAGTGGTTGGGGAAAGTGATCTCAGATGCCACAGACTTAATGATGGCCCACCACCACAGATCTATGGGAGTAAAACATCAATGAGGATTATGGCCATTGCAAACCATTTCATTACTGTCACCATAAACACTGCAACTATTATCATGACCTCCACAATGACCAATATCATAATTTATCACCATCAAAATGCCTACACCACCATCACTACCACTACCACTATTATTCGCCTCCTCCTCCTCCTCATCCTTGCCATCATTACCATCATCAGTAGCAGCATAATCTCAATCTTCATTACTGTTATGAACCTGAGGAGGCGCTGTGGCTCAGTGGTAGAGTAGTGGTCTCGTAACCTGGAGTTTGATACCAAGTTGATGCGCTAATGCCCTTTGGTAGGGTATTAATCCTCATTACCAAGTCCTTTGGAGGGGACTTAAAGCCGTCAGTCCCCTGGTGGCTTACTGATACATATGCTTTCTTTGCAGTCAGGTAAAATAACCAACCAACCATTAACCTTTCCTCTCTAATAACCACCTTCACACTGACCCCAGTCATCTACAATTATTACTACCACCACCATTTTCATCTTTTCCATCATCCTCATTTCCATTAATAACCATCATCATCCTTGTGAAACAATAATGCTGTATCATTCTAGTAGTATCAAGTTTAACCATCCATTTTCAGTTATTAACTATATGGCGGGCTAAAGCTGGGGTAATAATATCCAAGTCCTTTGGAAGTGCATAGAGACGTTATATCATAATGTGATATGTGCTATAAAAGAGCTGTATATTAATTATTACTATTATTATTCCCCTCAGACTTCTGAAACAGCCATGCAACCATTTCACATTAATTTTGGGACATTTTTATTTGAAGCACTAATCAGTCTGTATCATAATTGAATGTAATCAACTCACCAGCCAATCATCTGTTGGATCTACTGCTACACAACTGATCCATTTATCTCTTGGGTTCCTGATGCATTCCTGCAAAATATTTGTGGAAAATATATTCCAGTCCTCTTCATTTGAAGAAATTGAAACAAATACAAATACAGAATGCATGTAATGAAAGAGGGAAGGAGAGACAGACAGACAGAAAGACAGGCAGAGACAGGCAGACAGACAGAGACAGAAAAATCTCTCAACTTTAACATCTTTGCAAATGGGAGATAATCAAATGCAAATAGGACATAATATAGTCCAGTTCACATCTAAGAAATATAATATCAAAACCACATTTTGCTAAGGGTGATGTCATTGGTCAAATCCCCTCTAAAACAACTTTTTGAGTTTCACTGATGTAAATTCCATCATGCATCACATTTTAACATGTTGGCTACTGGAACCTGGTGGCCCCTGTATTACATCTATGGGGAAAAGAGAATTTAGTTATCAACAGGTTATGCATATACATTTGTCAAACAATAACAAGAACTCCAAGCAGAACCTGTACAGGGACAGGCAATTCTATCAACAACACTATTGTAACTTTTCAATTCAAAGTCTTTCAACAGTAGACCAGGATACAAACAGAGCCATTAGTCTACAAGTCCAATTATTCAAGTTTAAATAAAAGCCACAAAACAAAACCAGACAATAGAGCAAAGATATGAAATGAGGCAAATTTTGAAGCACTCTGAAACCACACAGGAGAGATGTTACATGGAATAGCTGTGGACTGAATGGGATTGGATGAAGATGAACTCACCTCATGTTTGCTTGGTTCCAATATGGCTACAGGCTCTCCTGATGTTCTTGTATCTGATGAAAATGAAGGAATATTTCAAAATTAGCTTTGATCATAAGATGGTTTTGATAGCCATCATCTCATAGAAGGCAAACTTTGCAAAAAGAGAACATGATAAGCCAGAAAGCAGACAAGCTGGCTTTGCCAAGAAAAGGTTTGCCAAGAGAACCAAAGATTGTAGGTTCAAATCCAGCCAAGGCACCAATCAAGCCACGGCACATGATGGAAGTCTTCACTGCATGTTAAAGTACCCCTGAATGGATGGAGGCTTGGTTACAATGGAAACACTTTGTCCCTTGGATAGGACTGTATCCAGTCCTGTATCCAGCAGAGTCACCACCTATGCATCGTAACTTCATGAAAAACCTGCTTCAATATTCATGAAGAGTAGGGAGAAACCTTGGAGTAGTGGTACATCTGCACTTTCGGTGGGCAGAGGCCTAAAACAGATGGCAAAGGGTATGTCTAGCACAAAATTGCACTGGACATAAACACACCAATAGGCCTACAAAACAAGGTACATTTCTTGAAGTCATGACTTATTTCAAGCAAAGAGGCCATGAAAATCTTCATCTTATGAAATCTGACCATTACGTCCTCCAAACAGACAAAGAAGGAATTCATTATTTTGAGCATCGCGACACATTAACAAAATCAAGACGGAAAAATGAAGACACCAAAAGTTCGGTGGTCAGATGCACAAGGTACCTGGAGTGGAAGAATGTCCAGTTTATTTATTGGTGAAGTATTTATCCCTGCTGAATCCTTTGGCAACCACCAAAATCCATGACACCTGCTGAAGGACCCTGGTATAACAGAGCACTGCTAAGACTAAATAGCCTGGCAAATAAAATGAAAAAATTGCCGAGTCTGCAGTACACTTATCACAACAACAACCACAGCCTGCGGACAACAGTGGTGACAATTCTAGATAAAGCATAATCTGCTTCGTGTGATATCATAGAAGTTATTGAACATAGATCAGAAGCATCTCTGAAGAATTATGTCAAGACACGTGAGAAGAAGAAAAGAGAAGTGAGTGCTCAAATCACATCATCACTGCATGAAGAAACGCACTCTTCCATTTCTTGTTTCAGATCAAGATGTAACTTGAAACTGGGACTTCTGTCGATCCCAGTAGATCTGCCATCATTGGTGGAGTAGAGGTGCCATAGTCGAGTGGTTTAAGGCGTTTGACTGGAGATGCGTAAGTCCGGGATTCAATCCCCGGCACAGCACTTATGCCCTTGAACAAGGCATTTATCTACATTGCTGTTTTATGTATATCAAATAAATTTATGTGCTACATGCATATTGATACCAAAGTGTGCATGTGTTGTTTATTTATTTATTTTTTTTTAAATCATAGGCCTACCAATGCCAGATGTTGGTGATACCCTAATACCCTTTCCCAAGAACAGTTAATCTTACAGGAATCTAATTTAAACATTCAAAGTACATCTTTGTCATCATATACTGTGCAACATTTTCATTTGCATGGATCTTTTCTCCACTATGATTATAATTATTATTATTGTTACTATTATTATTATTATTACTTTCATTTTCATCTATGATTATTATCATTATCATTCTTATCATTATTACTATTATCATCATTATTATATTTATGATTATGATGATAATTATGATGACTAATATTACTATTATTATTTTTTCATAATTATCATTACAAAAGTAATAACAGGAAAGTTTTTGCTCACCCCATATTCTAACTGTGCCATCTTCTGAACCTGATGCAACCTGAGCTGATGTGTTGAACAATGCTACAGCATGGATGTAATCTTTGTGATCTGTATATGAATGCTGCACAAAGATCAAAAAGAGAGATAATAGTTCCAATTTGCAAATTTGGATCAATTACAAGAGAGGGAAAAATATTAATTCTATGCTTGTTCTAACCAGGGTTGGCAATTTCCCAGGAAATACCTCTATTTCCTGCCTGGGCGGGAAATACTGGGAAATACTGTACTGGGTAATACCGGGAAATACTGGGTAATACTGGGCAACATGAGGGTAATACATGTACCTATGAAGTTATCTAAGTTCAACCTAAATGGACATAAATGCCTTTCATTGGGCTTTTCTTACACAAAGCCATCTTCTTAGATTTCAAATGGAAAGACATGTTGAAATCCTCTAAAAATTTTAAGTTTAAAGGTAGCCCGTCCCTTTTGCAGACCGAATTCTGAAAGTTCCCTGACTCTGTCATCATTTGAGAGAGAAAGGCTATATAACCTATCCCTGAAATTGACAAAGCGTGAAATCCGGTTTTAAGGAAATAATCTTCGATAATTCATCAGAGCTTTCTTTTTTCGTACCACGAAAAAAAGACCTGAAGATTCGAGATAGCGCACCACGAAAGGATTCACGTTACAGCGCCGCTATATTATATACAACTGGCTGTGCTACTGCCGGTGAGCTGATCCGACTTGCTTATTCAAGGTAGGTAGCCAGATTTTCATTTTACATTAATAACTTAAGCAATGTGTGACCGTAAGATCAAATGAACAGTATCAGAAGGGCATATCCTAAACTCATGCCAAGTTGTATGGATTTTTGTTGATTTCGCAAAAGGGACGAGTTACCTTTAAGATTTCAGTTTCAAATGGTTATAATAGTAGGTAGAGTTTACTGTGGCTTCAACACGTGGAGAGTTTTGTCACAGGCATAGAAATCATAATGGGCCCCTATTATTTCATTTTTGACATATTTTATGTAGAATCATGCTCTCTGCACAATATTTTTTCAATTTTATGGTCATTATTAAAGTTTAAAAACTAGATGAATCCTCGACCGCGCGCGGTCGAAATTTATGCCTCCGCCATTGCCAGGTCAGAAATATATGGCACATTCGTGGTGATTTTTTTTTTAAAATTTTCATGTATACAATGACATCTTTGAACTTGACCTTTGACCTTGTGACCCCCAAATCTAATGACACCATCATGAGACCTTCCATATGCATACATGAGCCAAGTTTGAAGTTGAACCGTCACAGAATTGTTAAGTTATCGCAAGAACAAGCGATTTTCATGTATATAATGACCTCTATGACCTTTGACCTCGAGACCCCAAAATCTAATCAGATCATTGCCCCTCCCATATGCATACATGAACTAAGTTTGAAGTTGATCCGTCATATTGTTTTTGAGTTATCGCGAGAACGAACCATTTCTATGTACATAATGACCTCTATGAGCTTTGACCTTTGACCTTGAGACCCAAAAATCTAATCAGATCATTAAAACTCCCATATGCATACATGAACCAAGTTTGAAGCTGATCCGTCAAATGGTTGTTGAGTTATCGCGAGAACGAACCATTTTTATGTACATGACCTCTATGACCTTTGACCTTTGACCTTGAGACTCCAAAATCTGATCAGATCATTGTCCCTCCTATATGCATACACGAGCCAAGTTTGAAGTTGATCCGTCAAACGGTTCTTAAGTTATCGCGAGAACGAAAACGGGACGGACGGACGGGACGGACGACCCGAAAACATAATGCCTCCGGCAACCACCTACGGTGGGCGGAGGCATAAAAAAGTGTTTATAGTATTTCCCAGTATTTCCTGGTATTTCCCATTTTTGTTAAAATCAGTTAGGCGGTATTTACCAGTATTTACCGCCCGGTACTTCCTGCCCCGGTATTTACAGGCCAACCCTGGTTCTAACACATTCACATTGACATTAAAAACAATGCAACAACATTGACAGAATCAGTGTGATCTGTATAGAATGCTCTACACAGAGAATCAAAGGGTCTACATTAAGGTCGAATTGATTTGCCTCTTTGTAATATAAATTTAATTGTGGTTCTGTTGTCACAGCTTTCCATTTGGTGTAAGGATAGTGCTTTACTTAACTGCTGCGAGGACAACAGCACCACAGCACCTAGAAACATACATGTAGTATTAGGCGCATTATAAATGTGCTGTATTATTATTATTATTATAATTATTATGAAACGACATTGCAGTCATTTAATAACCATTAGAGACAACTAACAATGAAAAAATTTGAAGGGGAAACCTACAGGGAAATGGAAAAATTGGATAGTACAGCAATTTCAGCCAATGTTGGCAAACTGGCCATAAACAGCTTTTAAATTAAACCTTTACATTATTTACCTTGCATGTACCTGACTCTAAATCCCAGACATGTAGTTCACTATCACCTCCACCTGAATACAAAGTGTTGTCCTGTTGAAAAAAATAACAAATTAATTAATATATCATACAAATTACATTTCAAATTTTATATCAGTAAATTTCTTGCAATTTCCTTTCATATAACCTTTTTCAAAAATTATTCACTGAAATGACTTTTGTATCAAAATGCAATCTTAATACATTACAAGGCAAGCCATATTGTGTTTCGCCCACCCATGATGAATAACATAAATCTCGCCGAAGAGCTCCAAGTTTGATTGTACTTAGAATAACATACGGAAACTTACAAGTCATGTAAGAAAAAAACTTACATTTACGCTAAATATGACCTTTGACTTTTGAACATGAACTCGAACACCACTAGAACATGAAGGTTCTTGAATCCATTTAGGAGCCACTGTGGCTCAGTGGTAGAGTAGTGGTCTCGTAACCGGGAGTACCCGGGTTCAAAACCAAGCGGATGTGCTCATGCCCTTTGGTAAGGTATTCATCCTCATTACCAAGTCCTTCGGAGGGAGCTTAAAGCCGTCGGTCCCCTGGTTGCTTACTAACAAGCATACACATGCTTTCTTAGCAGTCAGGTAAAATAACCAACCATTTAACCATTTAACCATTTATGACCTAAAACAGTGGGAATGGGAGTGACAGCAGTAAAGTCCATTCTTACAAGACAGGAGGCAGTGTGACTCTATCAGGAAGAGCAGTATCCCTGCTGATGAGCCTACTTTGCATTTATAACACCATATTTCTATTATACCGATAGTATTATTGTAAGATGTTTATATAATCTCACCTGGCGGCTATAAGCAAGGCCATTTGTTTCTACAGCTCCAAAGTTTGCTGAGTGAGGTACAGAGAGTGACCATGCTACCCTTGGTGCCTGTAATGTATATAAGACAAATCACAACTTACATTTTCGTAGAGCCACTAATCTTTTACGATTCCCTCCTAGCTATGATTTAATAATATTTCTGCTACTGCTCTCCCTATTTCCACTATACTGTTATGTGCAGTTGAGTATATTCCTATAGAAATTGTATAATATAAATTTACAAAATTACAATCAACACTACACAGTGATTAAAAAATATAGTACTGCAAAATATAAATCTTTCCTTTCGACATAATATCTGAACTAAAGAGATAAAGAAAAGTCATACAAAGTGCTTGTGGAAAGTTTGTAGCAAAACATATAACAGAATGTTAAAAGTTTGCTAGCTGATAGACTACTTCACATAGTGCAAATCATTTCAAATCTACACCCTCAAATCTACTTTTTACAGCACTTTATAGTTGACTATGTAACCCAGCTAAAATAAGTAAATAGAACTATAGAACTAAATAGAAATAGCACATGAATGAATAAATAAATAAATAAATAAATAAGTAAATAAATAAATAAACAAATAAATAAATAAATAAATAAATAAATAAATAAATAAATAAAAAATAAATACATAAATATGCATAAATAATATATATTTGTAAATACTGAAAATAACACTGAAAGAATTTTCATAATACATGCAAGGACAGAATGTAGGTGATATTGAAATTCTGACCTTCTGTTGAATATCCCGCCATTTCCATGCTTTAATATCACCACTTCCTCCACTGTTAGAATGACAGAAAGGACAGATTAAATGTGAAATGAAGTGTTTTATTCACAATAATTATGTACAATGTAATTAAAGCACTAAAGATGCAAAAAAAATCCAGACTGATCTAAGATGCAAAACGGAATCAGAAAGAGAAAAAAGTGGGAGTGAGAAAAGGTGGGAAAAGGAGGAATAGAAACAGGAGAAATAAGAGAAAGAAAAGAGATGTGAGAGAAAGAAAGATTAGCTAAATAAAATTCCAGCAGTGTGAGTGATCCACAATATCACAAATGCAACTTTTTCCCCAGCAGATTTGAGAACATCAAGATTTTTTTTTCATAAATGGAGATTTTTGATAAGAAAATTCTTGATAAAACATTTATTTTGAAGATTTGAAATCTCACAAATCAAAGCCAATGTACAGTGCAGTTTAGACCTTCAGGTAATTGGTCAAGCTTTGCATCAAGCTATAGTGAAAAAACACTCAACAAAAAATACATCCTATGTATAACACCATACATGTAGCTATGATATTCTCCTTCAAAATTACCATTGGAACATTTCATTAATGATTTTAATTCAAAGAACATTTGGTTTGCTATTTACAGTCAGTGAGGCCTTTAAGCAATTTCAAAACAAGTTTCACTCATTTATCTTGAAGTAAGCACTGCAAATACTTACCAAATCAAAAAGTTTTCTGTTGACAGTAGAGCAAATATAGCACCATCAAATGCTGAAAAAGGGAGAAACAAACACACAAAAAGAGATGAATGGAAATGCGCCTCCTGTATGCCTCTGCCACTGCCAATATTCAGTTAACTTTATGGCTCAAACTACTTTTGAATTATTGTAACAGAGTGATACCAGAATAAAAAACCTAATTACAATTGACCTCTTTAACCATTGACCTAACACCCAAAAGTCTAATCACTTTGTCTCCTCATAATCATACATACAAATATTGTTGTTGTTGTTGTTGATTTTTACGGCGCTGTCATTAAAAAATGAATATTTATGCCATCTCAGTTGCGTTGTTAAAAATAAGCCCTTTTTTGACTTATTGACATAATTTGTTTTTCTATTAACAGACAAGACAAAGCCTTATATATAAGGAAAGAAAAAAGGGGTATAGTTGAAAAAATAGTTGAAAAAAACTAACAAATCTTTAATTTTATGCATACTGACCTAACACTTGAACTTTTACCTATGTATCCTGAAATCTAATCAATTTTTCATACTATTTTTATATTCGTAGAAAGGGTTTACGGTTCACCATGTGGTAAGTCCTAAAGGACTATAGATAAAGTGGATAGAGATGGAGGTGAAATAGATAGGCAAGAAAGCAGGAAAGTTGGAGGGTAGAGTATCTTTCTAGAAACTGGGTGAAGTCCTGAGAAGGACTGTAAACCAGAGGAGGTGAGAGGATAGAGTTAACGAAGAGATGAGGAGGCTTGAGTCGGCGAGAGGTGAGAAGACTTGAGGCGGGTGGAGAAGGAGAGAGGATTTGATATGGTGATGCATACAGGCACCAAGTTTCAAGTTCATACTTCAAATGGTTCTTGAAATATTACATCAGTTAGGCTCAACCACCGATCTGTATGAAAAGAATCTGGATATCTCATTGTGTATTACACACCGTACAAACACTCGAAGCAGACGCACAGGTGAAAACAGCCATCTTACCACTCAAAACCTCAATGACTTTGTCAAATTAGACTTAAAATTTTAATCATGATTATGGGCAAAATCTTGGTCCAAAGCCTTCTATTTGACGATTTATGCAGTTAAGAGCTGAAAATTCCAGGATTTTACATCGAATTTAGCTCATTTTATAGGGGTGGATTTGTACACAAACAAATGGAGGATGCGTTTGTGGAGTGGTACTTTGGAGTGGTAATGTGACGGTCAGGCGGCTTCACAAATCTCAGCCAATGAGATATCCAGATTCTTTCCATACGGATCAGTGGGCTCAACATGTGAAATTTGACCTCAGCAACCTTTGACCTTTGACCTACATATACCTAAATCTAATCAGATCGTATTCCTATGGTGATACATCCAAGGACCGAGCCTGAAGTTCATAACTCAAATGGCTCTTGAGATATTGCATTAATAAAACAGCAGAACGGACAAACAGGCAAACAGAATACCTGCAAACATTATGCCTCTTGTACCACCTTCAGTGGGTGGAGGCATAAATATGGGGAATGATTCATTCTTTTATCATATAATCATTTCATGAAACTTTGTATATTCCACAACATCAAACATTTCTTTCTTCCACAATTTTTTCTAAACAATAACTGAACAGAGTGTCTAATTTGAACATTTGAGATCCATACAATATTCAAATAATAGATCTACCAGTATGCATTTCTGAAGCACACATGTATCTTACCATTCAAAATAACAGATTTAACATATCCAAAAAGAAGTCTTTATCTCTGACAGCTTCTTAATCATTGCTTTCATGAATTATGCTTTCATTTACCTATGTTATGCTCACTCATAAACACAGTACTGGTATTGGAGATAAAATGCAACACATAACATGAAATTACCTTTGAATGTGAAGATGGGTTTTCTGCTGCTCTCATTTGCATCTGATGCTAGGGCATTTCGCATACTACACAAAGAAATAAAGAAATATTACAAGTGCATTCAATGCATAGAAATGACATGAAAGAAGAATGTTATAGTTAAAATCAATAATAAAACTAAAGTTACATAAGTATTCTGTTCAATCAAAGCTGGAAAAGGTTAAATAAGGCCCTACAGGAGTTAACTATTATGTGCATATAATAATTCCACAAGCACTTTTATGATTTTCAAGTAACACCCTATAATGGCTTCCTTCAAAATTTTGTTTTGTGTGAAACAAAGAAAACTGCAATTATCTGTATAATACCAACCTATCCTTTCTCTAATGTTCACAGTTAAACTATTCTTCAAACACGATTGTTCATACCATGATTATATTCTAAATAACCTGTAATAGCCATAACAACTTGTTTGTAAGTCTCTGTGTCCTTGTTGCCTATGAAAGTATTTTTTCACCATAAATGGAAATACATGTCTATACAGTAACAAAACTATTTTTTATAATCAGAGTACGGAAAAAAGTAACAAACCTAAATACAGCAATTGTTCCATAGTTGTTGCCAGCTAGGAGATACTTGCCATCTGGTGATATACACTGAGCAAAAACTGACATGTGCAGCTGCTTCTTTTCCTTCAGGATTTCTTCCTACAGAGAGCAACATACAATCAGAAATCAAAAACAATATAAGCAAACACATTGATATGATGAAAAAAGAAGACTCCATGACAAGAAATTAAGATTTTTTTTTTATAATTCTAAACACAAAACAAAAAGTAAGTTCCCCCCAAAGATATCTGTGTATTTTTTCAATCAAGAACAAGTTTGATGAAATCTGAATACACAGGCATGTAGCGACACTTCTTAGCTATATTTTACATAAAATTCAGGGTAAACCCTTCAGTCACGCTTCAGTGAACATGACTTATATGCCAAATGGTCACTTTTTAAAGTTCAACTTTGATTCAGAGTCGGAACGAATTTCAAATTTTCAGAGTTAAACGGCATGTAACATGAATACAATGTATTATGCGCTAGTTAAACATACTAAATGACTTTTTACTTTTACTGAAAATTTTCCAAATTCCACTAAGTGTGCACAAGATCCTTCAATTTCAATTTCAAAAATGCAAGCACCCTTGTGTGTGTGCAGCTTGGTTGCTTCGCTCCCTTGCTTTTACGTGTTTCTTCTAACATTTTACCTATTCTTGCCCTGACGGTACGCACTCTCTGGATTTAACTCTGTCATTGTGTATCATCACCACAGAGTTAAATCCGGAGAACATGACACTCTTATTATGATCATCACTCACATTCAAGATTAACTCCCAAGGAGCTCCGTCGCGCCCAACGGCGTGCGGCAGAGCTCCCTGCCCTAGCTGGGCGGCTGGAGTTATGTGAGCTGAGCTGAGCTGAGCTGAGCTGAATGGAGTAAATTATAGGAGCAGTCATACTCATAGTCACTCAACAACCGTGCCCCCCCCCCCCCCCCCCCCCCCCCCCCCGCTCCCCCAATATCATATATTCTTGCTTTTTGATAAAGTACGAATGTTAGAAGAAGGCAAAGGAGGAATTTCATTAAGAAAATCGGGACATTACCTCATATGACAAAGCCATTTCTGTGTGTGATTTCTGCAGTATGCAACCGGCGTGAAGTTAGACACATATTCGATATTCGATATTCACCGTGAGAAGTTGGTTACATATTCGATATTCGCTAGATTCAGCGTGTGAAGTTAGTTTTATATTCGATATTTGATATTCAAAAATTAAACGTTTTTAGGGAATTTAATGTGCATTTTCGGGCTTGTGGTAGCCCACGGAATTAAATAACACCGAGGGCAACTGGAAATAAGTCGAAAAGCCCGAGCTAATGCATTAAAAAATTATAATTCAGAGTGTAGGTGTCACGTGTTTTAATGAAGGCCCGAAGGCTTTGGCTAGGACACCACCTGTCCCAAAGGGTCAAGGAGCATCAGGGCAACCTAAAACAACTAAGGTTGCCCCGGCCAATAGGGTATAGGGGTGCCGCAATCACCCTAAAAAAGGGAAAATGAATATTCTATATTGACGGAATATACATCTTCCTCTTTCAAGGAATATAGAAAATGACTGAAGGCTTTGGCCGGGCCACCACCTGTCCCAAAGGGTCAAGGAGCATCAGGGCAACCTAAAACAACTCAGGTTGCCCCGGCCAATAGGGTATTAGGGTGCCGCAATCACCCTTAAAAAGGGAAAAGGAATATTCTATATTGACGGAATATACATATTTCTCTTTTAAGGGATATAGAAAACGACTGAAGGCTCTGGCCGGGACACCCAGAAGGAAAAACCAGTTGCAGCTGAACCAGTTAAATTCCAACTGGTAACTCTGGAAATTGAAACATCTTAACTGGTCTAACTGGTCCAGTTAAAAATTAAACTGGTCGAAAACCAGTAAGAAATTTAAACTGGTCCTAGTAACTGGAATTTCATACTGGTCTTAATTGTTACTGGTCTGGAAGTGGCCTCACTGGTGTTTTAAACTGGTATTTCCATCTCAACTGGTCTTTACTGGTGTTTCTATCTGGTCTTACTGGTGTTTCCAACTGGTCTTACTGGTATTTCCGTTGACAACTGGAACTTGCGTCTGGTTTCTTATATAGCATGATCTGTGCATTGTGCTTGAGATTTATGGTTAGTGATTTACTCTTTCTGTTATTATTTGAAATATGTAATGCAAAATCACACATTTAGATTGTGAAATAGTTCGCACAATTATTTAGAATAGATTTTCAAACAAAAATATAAGATTGCATTCGTATTTTATTTCAAATGTTGATTTCTCTAGAAAAAATAGGAAATATGCAAATGAGGTAAAACCATGTGATCAACAAAAGCATCCACTGGTATAACTGGTCAAGACCAGTTGAGCATTGTAGCCTACTTGAAACAAAAACTGGATTTAAACCAGTTGATTATCTAGAATATATTTTGTTTTATTTATATTTATTGACAATGGTTATAATAATAGTAGTAGTATCATAATAATAATAGTCATAATAATGATAATAGTGATGATAGTAATTATTATTATCAAAATGATAACAACAATTTATGGTGGCGGTGATGATGATTATAATGGTATTGATATACTGTAATGATGATGTTGATGATAATAATTATCATAATGATAATAATAACAAGAATAATTATAATGATAATAATAATAATAATAACAATAACAATGATGATAATAATAATAATAATAATAATAATAATAATAATAATAATAATAATAATAATAATAATAATAATAATAATAATAATAATAATAATAACAATAATAATAATAACAATAATAATAATAATAATAATAATAATAATAATAACAATAATAATAATAATCGTAATCATAATGATGATAACAATAACATAATATGGATGATGATGATAATAATTTCTTTGTAATATATAATTACTATTTCGGAAGAGAAATAGCTCAATCATCAACTGGTCTGACTGGAAATATGGCCATTGTTCAGTGGACCAGTTACACCAGTTTGATGAAAAATAATTCAACTGGTTTTACTACTTTACTTCAACTGGAGTACAATTCATGGAACTGGTTTCCAGTTGATTTTAACTGGCCCAGTTAAAAATCAACTGGTCCAGTAAAAATCAACTGGAAACCAGTAAAAAATTCTTACTGGTCTAACTGGTTTTTCCTTCTGGGCACCACCTACCCCAAAGGGTCAAGGAGCATCGGGGCAACCTAAAATAACTCAGGTTGCCCCGGCCAATAGGGTGTAAGGGTGCCGCAATCACATTTAAAAAGGGTCAAGGAATGTTCTATATTGACGGAATATACATCTTTCATTTTAAAGGAATATAGAAAATGACTGAAGGCTCTGGCCGGGCCACCACCTGTCCCAAACGGTCAAGGAGCATCGGGGCAACCTAAAACAACTCAGCTTGCCCCGGCCAATAGAGTATAGGGGTGCCGCAATCACCCTTAAAAAGGGAAAAGGAATATTCTATATTGACGGAATATACATCTTTCCTTTTAAAGGAATATAGAAAATGACTGAAGGCTCTGGCCGGGACACCACCTGTCCCAAACGGTCAAGGAGCATCGGGGCAACCTAAAACAACTCAGCTTGCCCCGGCCAATAGGGTATAAGGGTGCCGCAATCACCCTCAAAAAGGAAAAGGAATATTCTATATTGACGTAATATACATCTTTCTCTTTTAAGGAATATAGAAAATGATTGAAGGCTTTGGCCGGGCCACCACCAGTCCCAAAGGGTCAAGGAGCATCAGGGCAACCTAAAACAACACAGCTTGCCCCGGCCAATAGAGTATAAGGGTGCCGCAATCACACTCAAAAAGGGAAAAGGAATATTCTATATTGACGTAATATACATCTTTTCTCTTTAAGGGAATATAGAAAATGACTGAAGGCTTTGGCAGGGCCACCAACTGTCCCAAAGGGTCAAGGAACACCAGGACAACCTAAAACAACTCAGGTTGCCCCGGCCAATGGGGTATAAGGGTGCCGCAATCACCCTCAAAAAGGGTCAAGGAGTATTCTATATCTAAAGTAATATACATCTTTCTCTTTTAAGGAATATAGAAAATGATTGAAGGCTTTGGCCGGGCCACCACTGGTCCCAAAGGGTCAAGGAGCATCGGGGCAACCTAAAACAACTCAGCTTGCCCCGGCCAATGGGGTATAAGGGTGCCGCAGTCACCTTTAAAAAGGGCCAAGGAATATTCTATATTGACGGAATACACATCTTTCTCTTTCAAGGAATATAGAAAATGATTGAAGGCTTTGGCCGGGCCAACACCTGTCCCAAAGTGTCAAGGAGCATCGGGGCAACCTAAAACAACTCAGTTTGCCCCGGCCAATAGGGTATAAGGGTGCCGCAGTCACCTTTAAAAAGGGCAAAGGAATATTGTATATTGACGAAATATACATCTTTCTCTTTTAAGGAATATAGAAAATGACTGAAGGCTCTGGCAGGGCCACCACCTGTCCCAAAGTGTCAAGGAGCATCGGGGCAACCTTAAACAACTCAGCTTGCCCCGGCCAATAGGGTATAAGGGTGCCGCAATCACCCTCAAAAAGGAAAAAGGAATATTCTATATTGACGTAATATACATCTTTCTCTTTTAAGGAATATAGAAAATGATTGAAGGCTTTGGCCGGGCCACCACCAGTCCCAAAGGGTCAAGGAGCATCAGGGCAACCTAAAACAACACAGCTTGCCCCGGCCAATAGAGTATAAGGGTGCCGCAACCACACTCAAAAAGGGAAAAGGAATATTCTATATTGACGTAATATACATCTTTTCTCTTTAAGGGAATATAGAAAATGACTGAAGGCTCTGGCAGAGCCACCAACTGTCCCAAAGATTCAAGGAACACCAGGACAACCTAAAACAACTCAGGTTGCCCCGGCCAATGGGGTATAAGGGTGCCGCAATCACCCTCAAAAAGGGTCAAGGAGTATTCTATATCTAAAGTAATATACATCTTTCTCTTTTAAGGAATATAGAAAATGATTGAAGGCTTTGGCCGGGCCACCACCGGTCCCAAAGGGTCAAGGAGCATCGGGGACCCCTAAAACAACTCAGCTTGCCCCGGCCAATAGGGTATAAGGGTGCCGCAGTCACCTTTAAAAAGGGCCAAGGAGTATTCTATATTGACGGAATACACATCTTTCTCTTTCAAGGAATATAGAAAATGATTGAAGGCTTTGGCCGGGCCAACACCTGTCCCAAACGGTCAAGGAGCATCGGGGCAACCTAAAACAACTCAGGTTGCCCCGGCCAATAGGGTATAAGGGTGCCGCAGTCACCTTTAAAAAGGGCAAAGGAATATTGTATATTGACGGAATATACATCTTTCTCTTTTAAGGAATATAGAAAATGACTGAAGGCTCTGGCAGGGCCACCACCTGTCCCAAAGTGTCAAGGAGCATCGGGGCAACCTTAAACAACTCAGGTTGCCCCGGCCAATAGGGTATAAGGGTGCCGCAATCACACTCAAAAAGGGTCAAGGAATATTCTATATTGACGTAATATACATCTTTCATTTTAAAGGAATATAGAAAATGACTGAAGGCTCTGGCCGGGCCACCACCTGTCCCAAACGGTCAAGGAGCATCGGGGCAACCTAAAACAACTCAGCTTGCCCCGGCCAATAGAGTATAGGGGTGCCGCAATCACCCTCAAAAAGGGAAAAGGAATATTTTATATTGACGGAATATACATCTTTCCTTTTAAAGGAATATAGAAAATGACTGAAGGCTCTGGCCGGGACACCACCTGTCCCAAACGGTCAAGGAGCATCGGGGCAACCTAAAACAACTCAGCTTGCCCCGGCCAATAGGGTATAAGGGTGCCGCAATCACCCTCAAAAAGGAAAAAGGAATATTGTATATTGACGGAATATACATCTTTCTCTTTTAAGGAATATAGAAAATGATTGAAGGCTTTGGCCGGGCCACCACCAGTCCCAAAGGGTCAAGGAGCATCAGGGCAACCTAAAACAACACAGCTTGCCCCGGCCAATAGAGTATAAGGGTGCCGCAGTCACACTCAAAAAGGGAAAAGGAATATTCTATATTGACGTAATATACATCTTTTCTCTTTAAGGGAATATAGAAAATGACTGAAGGCTTTGGCAGGGCCACCAACTGTCCCAAAGGGTCAAGGAACACCAGGACAACCTAAAACAACTCAGGTTGCCCCGGCCAATGGGGTATAAGGGTGCCGCAATCACCCTCAAAAAGGGTCAAGGAGTATTCTATATCTAAAGTAATATACAACTTTCTCTTTTAAGGAATATAGAAAATGATTGAAGGCTTTGGCCGGGCCACCACTGGTCCCAAAGGGTCAAGGAGCATCGGGGCAACCTAAAACAACTCAGCTTGCCCCGGCCAATAGGGTATAAGGGTGCCGCAGTCACCTTTAAAAAGGGCCAAGGAATATTCTATATTGACGGAATACACATCTTTCTCTTTCAAGGAATATAGAAAATGATTGAAGGCTTTGGCCGGGCCAACACCTGTCCCAAAGTGTCAAGGAGCATCGGGGCAACCTTAAACAACTCAGCTTGCCCCGGCCAATAGGGTATAAGGGTGCCGCAGTCACCTTTAAAAAGGGCCAAGGAATATTCTATATTGACGGAATACACATCTTTCTCTTTCAAGGAATATAGAAAATGATTGAAGGCTTTGGCCGGGCCAACACCTCTCCCAAAGTGTCAAGGAGCATCGGGGCAACCTAAAACAACTCAGTTTGCCCCGGCCAATAGGGTATAAGGGTGCCGCAGTCACCTTTAAAAAGGGCAAAGGAATATTGTATATTGACGAAATATACATCTTTCTCTTTTAAGGAATATAGAAAATGACTGAAGGCTCTGGCAGGGCCACCACCTGTCCCAAAGTGTCAAGGAGCATCGGGGCAACCTTAAACAACTCAGCTTGCCCCGGCCAATAGGGTATAAGGGTGCCGCAATCACCCTCAAAAAGGAAAAAGGAATATTCTATATTGACGTAATATACATCTTTCTCTTTTAAGGAATATAGAAAATGATTGAAGGCTTTGGCCGGGCCACCACCAGTCCCAAAGGGTCAAGGAGCATCAGGGCAACCTAAAACAACACAGCTTGCCCCGGCCAATAGAGTATAAGGGTGCCGCAACCACACTCAAAAAGGGAAAAGGAATATTCTATATTGACGTAATATACATCTTTTCTCTTTAAGGGAATATAGAAAATGACTGAAGGCTCTGGCAGGGCCACCAACTGTCCCAAAGATTCAAGGAACACCAGGACAACCTAAAACAACTCAGGTTGCCCCGGCCAATGGGGTATAAGGGTGCCGCAATCACCCTCAAAAAGGGTCAAGGAGTATTCTATATCTAAAGTAATATACATCTTTCTCTTTTAAGGAATATAGAAAATGATTGAAGGCTTTGGCCGGGCCACCACTGGTCCCAAAGGGTCAAGGAGCATCGGGGCAACCTAAAACAACTCAGCTTGCCCCGGCCAATAGGGTATAAGGGTGCCGCAGTCACCTTTAAAAAGGGCCAAGGAGTATTCTATATTGACCCAATACACATCTTTCTCTTTCAAGGAATATAGAAAAAGATTGGAGGCTTTGGCCGGGCCAACACCTGTCCCAAACGGTCAAGGAGCATCGGGGCAACCTAAAACAACTCAGGTTGCCCCGGCCAATAGGGTATAAGGGTGCCGCAGTCACCTTTAAAAAGGGCAAAGGAATATTGTATATTGACGGAATATACATCTTTCTCTTTTAAGGAATATAGAAAATGACTGAAGGCTCTGGCAGGGCCACCACCTGTCCCAAAGTGTCAAGGAGCATCGGGGCAACCTTAAACAACTCAGGTTGCCCCGGCCAATAGGGTATAAGGGTGCCGCAATCACACTCAAAAAGGGTCAAGGAATATTCTATATTGACGTAATATACATCTTTCTCTTTTAAGGAATATAGAAAATGATTGAAGGCTTTGGCCGGGCCACCACCAGTCCCAAAGGGTCAAGGAGCATCGGGGGAACCTAAAACAACTCAGCTTGCCCCGGCCAATAGGGTATTAGGGTGCCGCAATCACCCTTAAAAAGGGAAAAGGAATATTCTATATTGACGGAATATACATATTTCTCTTTTAAGGGATATAGAAAACGACTGAAGGCTCTGGCCGGGACACCACCTGTCCCAAACGGTCAAGGAGCATCGGGGCAACCTAAAACAACTCAGCTTGCCCCGGCCAATAGGGTATAAGGGTGCCGCAATCACACTCAAAAAGGGAAAAGGAATATTCTATATTGACGTAATATACATCTTTTCTCTTTAAAGGAATATAGAAAATGACTGAAGGCTCTGGCAGGAACACCAACTGTCCCAAAGGGTCAAGGAACACCAGGACAACCTAAAACAACTCAGGTTGCCCCGGCCAATGGGGTATAAGGGTGCCGCAATCACCCTCAAAAAGGGTCAAGGAATATTCTATATCTAAAGTAATATACATCTTTCTCTTTCAAGGAATATAGAAAATGATTGAAGGCTTTGGACGGGCCACCACCTGTGCCAAAGTGTCAAGGAGCATCGGGGCAACCTAAAACAAATCAGCTTGCCCCGGCCAATAGGGTATAAGGGTGCCGCAGTCACCTTTAAATAGGGCCAAGGGAATATTCCATATTGACGTAATATACATCTTTTCTCTTTAAAGGAATATAGAAAATGACTGAAGGCTCTGGCAGGGTCACCACCTGTCCCAAAGGGTCAAGGAGCACCAGGACAACCTAAAACAACTCAGGTTGCCCCGGCCAATGGGGTATAAGGGTGCTGCAATCACCCTCATAAAGGGTCAAGGAATATTCTATATCTAAAGTAATATACATCTTTCTCTTTCAAGGAATATAGAAAATGATTGAAGGCTTTGGCCGGGCCATCACCTGTGCCAAAGTGTCAAGGAGCATCGGGGCAACCTAAAACAACTCAGCTTGCCCTGGCCAATAGGGTATAAGGGTGCCGCAGTCACCTTTAAAAAGGGCCAAGCAATATTCTATATTGACGGAATATACATCTTTCTCCTTTTAAAGAATATAGAAAATGACTGAAGGCTTAGGCAAGGCCACCACCTGTCCCAAATGGTCAAGGAGCATCAGGGCAACCTAAAACAACTCAGGTTGCCCCGGCAAATGGAGTATAAGGGTGCCGCAATCACCCTCAAAAAGGGTCAAGGAATGTACTATATTTAAAGTAATATACATCTTTCTCTTTAAAGGAATATTGAAAATGACTGAAGGCTCTGGCAGGGCCACCGCCTGTCCCAAAGGGTCAAGGAGCATCAGGGCAACCTAAAACAACTCAGATTGCCCCGGCCAATAGGGTTAAAGGATGCCGCAGTCACCTTTAAAAAGTTGCCAAGGAATATTCTATATTGACGGAATATGCATCTTTTCTCTTTAAAGGAATATAGAAAATGATTGAAGGCTTTGGCCGGGCCAACACCTGTCCCAAAGTGTCAAGGAGCATCGGGGCAACTTAAAACAACTCAGTTTGCCCCGGCCAATAGGGTATAAGGGTACCGCAGTCACCTTTAAAAAGGGCAAAGGAATATTGTATATTGACGGAATATACATCTTTCTCTTTTAAGGAATATAGAAAATGACTGAAGGCTCTGGCAGGGCCACCGCCTGTCCCAAAGGGTCAAGGAGCATCAGGGCAACCTAAAACAACTCAGATTGCCCCGGCCAATAGGGTATAAGGGTGCCGCAGTCACCTTTAAAAAGGGCCAAGGAATATTCTATATTGACGGAATACACATCTTTCTCTTTCAAGGAATATAGAAAATGATTGAAGGCTTTGGCCGGGCCAACACCTGTCCCAAAGTGTCAAGGAGCATCGGGGCAACCTAAAACAACTCAGTTTGCCCCGGCCAATAGGGTATAAGGGTACCGCAGTCACCTTTAAAAAGGGCAAAGGAATATTGTATATTGACGGAACATACATCTTTCTCTTTTAAGGAATATAGAAAATGACTGAAGGCTCTGGCAGGGCCACCACCTGTCCCAAAGTGTCAAGGAGCATCGGGGCAACCTTAAACAACTCAGCTTGCCCCGGCCAATAGGGTATAAGGGTGCCGCAATCACCCTCAAAAAGGGTCAAGGAATATTCTATATCTAAAGTAATATACATCTTTCTCTTTCAAGGAATATAGAAAATGATTGAAGGCTTTGGACGGGCCACCACCTGTGCCAAAGTGTCAAGGAGCATCGGGGCAACCTAAAACAAATCAGCTTGCCCCGGCCAATAGGGTATAAGGGTGACGCAGTCACCTTTAAAAAAGGGCAAAGGAATATTGTATATTGACGGAATATACATCTTTCTCTTTTAAGGAATATAGAAATTGACTGAAGGCTCTGGCAGGGCCACCACCTGTCCCAAAGTGTCAAGGAGCATCGGGGCAACCTTAAACAACTCAGCTTGCCCCGGCCAATAGGGTGTAAGGGTGCCGCAATCACACTCAAAAAGGGTCAAGGAATATTGTATATTGACGGAATACACATCTTTCTCTTTTAAGGAATATAGAAAATGATTGAAGGCTTTGGCCGGGCCACCACCTGTCCCAAAGTGTCAAGGAGCATCGGGGCAACCTAAAACAACCCACCTTGCCCCGGCCAATACGGTATAAGGGTGCCGCAGTCACCTTTAAAAAGGGCCAAGGAATATTCTATATTGACGGAATATACATCTTTCTCTTTTAAGGAATACAGAAAATGATTGAAGGCTCTGGCAGGGCCACCACCTGTCCCAAATGGTCAAGGAGCATCAGGGCAACCTAAAACAACTCAGGTTGCCCCGGCCAATGGAGTATAAGGGTGCCGCAATCACCCTCAAAAAGGGTCAAGGAATGTACTATATTTAAAGTAATATACATCTTTCTCTTTAAAGGAATATTGAAAATGACTGAAGGCTCTGGCAGGGCCACCGCCTGTCCCAAAGGGTCAAGGAGCATCAGGGCAACCTAAAACAACTCAGATTGCCCCGGCCAATAGGGTTAAAGGATGCCGCAGTCACCTTTAAAAAGTTGCCAAGGAATATTCTATATTGACGGAATATGCATCTTTCTCTTTAAAGGAATATAGAAAATGATTGAAGGCTTTGGCCGGGCCAACACCTGTCCCAAAGTGTCAAGGAGCATCGGGGCAACTTAAAACAACTCAGTTTGCCCCGGCCAATAGGGTATAAGGGTACCGCAGTCACCTTTAAAAAGGGCAAAGGAATATTGTATATTGACGGAATATACATCTTTCTCTTTTAAGGAATATAGAAAATGACTGAAGGCTCTGGCAGGGCCACCGCCTGTCCCAAAGGGTCAAGGAGCATCAGGGCAACCTAAAACAACTCAGATTGCCCCGGCCAATAGGGTATAAGGGTGCCGCAGTCACCTTTAAAAAGGGCCAAGGAATATTCTATATTGACGGAATACACATCTTTCTCTTTCAAGGAATATAGAAAATGATTGAAGGCTTTGGCCGGGCCAACACCTGTCCCAAAGTGTCAAGGAGCATCGGGGCAACCTAAAACAACTCAGTTTGCCCCGGCCAATAGGGTATAAGGGTACCGCAGTCACCTTTAAAAAGGGCAAAGGAATATTGTATATTGACGGAACATACATCTTTCTCTTTTAAGGAATATAGAAAATGACTGAAGGCTCTGGCAGGGCCACCACCTGTCCCAAAGTGTC
Organism: Echinometra lucunter; assembly: GCA_029962745.1. Classification (NCBI taxonomy): domain Eukaryota; kingdom Metazoa; phylum Echinodermata; class Echinoidea; order Camarodonta; family Echinometridae; genus Echinometra; species Echinometra lucunter. The sequence goes on from JAPZVO010000757.1 coordinate 24,074, forward strand.
AAGGAGCATCGGGGCAACCTTAAACAACTCAGCTTGCCCCGGCCAATAGGGTATAAGGGTGCCGCAATCACCCTCAAAAAGGGTCAAGGAATATTCTATATCTAAAGTAATATACATCTTTCTCTTTCAAGGAATATAGAAAATGATTGAAGGCTTTGGCCGGGCCACCACCTGTGCCAAAGTGTCAAGGAGCATCGGGGCAACCTAAAACAAATCAGCTTGCCCCGGCCAATAGGGTATAAGGGTGACGCAGTCACCTTTAAAAAGGGCAAAGGAATATTGTATATTGACGGAATATACATCTTTCTCTTTTAAGGAATATAGAAATTGACTGAAGGCTCTGGCAGGGCCACCACCTGTCCCAAAGTGTCAAGGAGCATCGGGGCAACCTTAAACAACTCAGCTTGCCCCGGCCAATAGGGTGTAAGGGTGCCGCAATCACACTCAAAAAGGGTCAAGGAATATTGTATATTGACGGAATACACATCTTTCTCTTTTAAGGAATATAGAAAATGATTGAAGGCTTTGGCCGGGCCACCACCTGTCCCAAAGTGTCAAGGAGCATCGGGGCAACCTAAAACAACCCACCTTGCCCCGGCCAATACGGTATAAGGGTGCCGCAGTCACCTTTAAAAAGGGCCAAGGAATATTCTATATTGACGGAATATACATCTTTCTCTTTTAAGGAATACAGAAAATGATTGAAGGCTCTGGCAGGGCCACCACCTGTCCCAAAGGGTCAAGGAGCATCAGGGCAACCTAAAACAACTCAGGTTGCCCCGGCCAATGGGGTATAAGGGTGCCGCAATCACCCTCAAAAAGGGTCAAGGAATATTCTATATCTAAAGTAATATACATCTTTCTCTTTCAAGGAATATAGAAAATGATTGAAGGCTTTGGCCAGGCCACCACCTGTGCCAAAGTGTCAAGGAGCATCGGGGCAACCTAAAACAACTCAGCTTGCCCCGGCCAATAGGGTATAAGGGTGCCGCAGTCACCTTTAAATAGGGCCAAAGGAATATTCTATATTGACGTAATATACATCTTTTCTCTTTAAAGGAATATAGAAAACGATTGAAGGCTCTGGCAGGGCCACCACCTGTCCCAAACGGTCAAGGAGCATCGGGGCAACCTAAAACAACTCAGGTTGCCCCGGCCAATGGGGTATAAGGGTGCCGCAATCACCCTCAAAAAGGGTCAAGGAATATTCTATATCTAAAGTAATATACATCTTTCTCTTTCAAGGAATATAGAAAATGATTGAAGGCTTTGGCCGGGCCACCACCACCAGTGCCAAAGTGTCAAGGAGCATCGGGGCAACCTAAAACAACCCACCTTGCCCCGGCCAATACGGTATAGGGGTGCCGCAGTCACCTTTAAAAAGGGCCAAGGAATATTCTTTATTGACGGAATATACATCTTTCTCTTTCAAGGAATATAGAAAATGATTGAAGGCTCTGGCAGGGCCACCACCTGTCCCAAAGGGTCAAGGAGCATCAGGGCAACCTAAAACAACTCAGGTTGCCCCGGCCAATAGGGTATAAGGGTGCCGCAATCACCCTCAAAAAGGGTCAAGGAATATTCTATATCTAAAGTAATATACATCTTTCTCTTTCAAGGAATATAGAAAATGATTGAAGGCTTTGGACGGGCCACCACCTGTGCCAAAGTGTCAAGGAGCATCGGGGCAACCTAAAACAAATCAGCTTGCCCCGGCCAATAGGGTATAAGGGTGCCGCAGTCACCTTTAAATAGGGCCAAGGGAATATTCCATATTGACGTAATATACATCTTTTCTCTTTAAAGGAATATAGAAAATGACTGAAGGCTCTGGCAGGGTCACCACCTGTCCCAAAGGGTCAAGGAGCACCAGGGCAACCTAAAACAACTCAGGTTGCCCCGGCCAATGGGGTATAAGGGTGCTGCAATCACCCTCATAAAGGGTCAAGGAATATTCTATATCTAAAGTAATATACATCTTTCTCTTTCAAGGAATATAGAAAATGATTGAAGGCTTTGGCCGGGCCACCACCTGTGCCAAAGTGTCAAGGAGCATCGGGGCAACCTAAAACAACTCAGCTTGCCCCGGCCAATAGGGTATAAGGGTGCCGCAGTCACCTTTAAAAAGGGCCAAGCAATATTCTATATTGACGGAATATACATCTTTCTCCTTTTAAAGAATATAGAAAATGACTGAAGGCTTAGGCAAGGCCACCACCTGTCCCAAATGGTCAAGGAGCATCAGGGCAACCTAAAACAACTCAGGTTGCCCCGGCCAATGGAGTATAAGGGTGCCGCAATCACCCTCAAAAAGGGTCAAGGAATGTACTATATTTAAAGTAATATACATCTTTCTCTTTAAAGGAATATTGAAAATGACTGAAGGCTCTGGCAGGGCCACCGCCTGTCCCAAAGGGTCAAGGAGCATCAGGGCAACCTAAAACAACTCAGATTGCCCCGGCCAATAGGGTTAAAGGATGCCGCAGTCACCTTTAAAAAGTTGCCAAGGAATATTCTATATTGACGGAATATGCATCTTTTCTCTTTAAAGGAATATAGAAAATGACTGAAGGCTCTAGCAGGCCACCACCTGTCCCATAGGGTCATGGAGCATCAGGGCAACCTAAAA
>JAPZVO010000758.1:0-26655 GCA_029962745.1 Echinometra lucunter
TGAAACAGGGGGAGCGCGGGGACCACGTTTTAAGGGCAGCGGCGTTATTGTTGTATGATCATATCGATGTCAACGTTGTATGTGAGATGGCGCCGATTTCAATTAAGCGGCCATGCAACGCATTTGGCTGTATTGCAAAACAATAAGGAAGGGCGCATGCCCTGGTTCCGGTGCTGGAAAATGAGAATTCAGTTTCGAAAGCCTCGAGAGGCTACATTTTCTGTTATGATAGGTTTCTTTCCTCTCTGAAGTTTCAAGGCTAATTTTCATTCATAATGCATGCGCTCTATCTGATGTATTGTGATAAGTGAAGAACAGTCTATCTTCTCGTTTCTTATGTATAGCTTTGTTTTCCCTTCAGACTATCCACTTCTCGTTTCTTATCTGTGTTTTCCCTTCACTATCCTCTTCTCATTCCTTATGTATTTCCTTTTTTCCCTTCAGACTATCCTCCTCTTATTCCTTATGTATTTCTTTGTTTCCCTATAGCCTTTCCTTTTGCTTTTTTTTTTCATTCAATCTGTCCTCTTCTCTTTACTTATGTATTTCTTTGTCTTAGTTACGTTCAATATATTCTCTTCTCTTTCCTCATGTATTTTTTTCTTTATATTTTTATCAGAATAAAAACAAACAAACATAGGTCTACCTAGCTGCCGAGTCAACTACAACTTCTGATCAGGAATTTTGCACATTTGCACTCCTCCAATTTCCCTTTTCGTCCTCTCAAGCAACTTCAGTACCTATTTAAGTTGTCTTTACACCATGATTATTCCATACCAAAGTCCACTGATCAGATTAACCCCCCCCCCACACACACACACACACACACACAAACACAAGAAATTATATTCAAAGAATATATCGCATTGGATCGTTATTACTTTTGTTAGTCCGTTATATAATTATTGAGGGAGGTGCCACCTGGAGAAGGAGAAATTCTCATGTGGTTTTTCTAGACCAGTTTTTCATGGGGAACAAGAATATCTGAGGTAAACAGGCTATATTCCTAAGAACTTTTCCGCGAGGCCGCTCTTTTTCAAAATGGCTGCAAAATCCCATAGAAGTGTGTATATATTGGTTAAATAAGTGTCTATAACATGTTTGACCACTTTTTGCATTAGTTTTGATTAGATTTATTCATAAAGAAGCTAAGTTTGTATTACAGAATCTATAAGGTGGTCCAGAATGAGGGTGCTTTTCAAAATGGCCGTCCAAATCCATTTGAAATTATTTAAATATGGGTTGAATAAGCATTTATGAGGTGTTTTTTACCACTTTTTGCACCACTGCTCTCTGGGTACAGGCCAGCCTCTTCTACAAACACCAAAACGTGCACCTTTTATGCCCCCTTCAAACCTATTCATTACCCCTTTATCTTCTTACAAGAATTCATTTTTCTTTTTTTTTTAAACTTTTCATATTCTTAGAGGTGCCTATTTTTCTTCAGATAAATGCCTTTTTAACGCCTGATAAGTGTCACTTTCCCTTTTAATAGCGCTCTTTCCCTTCTGAGAAGTGCGCCTTTTCCACTTTTACTGAATATCCCTTTTGAAATGGGATAAGTGCCCCATTTGAGTGCCCGTTTTCGTTTTTCATAATGCAATTCCAATTCTGCAGAGTGTCCCTTTTCACCTCTGAAAAATGCCCTTTTCAACTGTGGAGCAGGGGGCAGGAAGGGCCCAAAGCCCCCAACTTTTTAATAAGAACAATGCCCCTAAATTAAAGCAATGATGGTTTTTACCATTTTTTTCAAAAGCTTCCTCGCAACGCTCGCTTGCACTGTCTTGTTAGATCTCATGCAAGATGGCAAATCATAGGTATTGTAAACATAAAGTCTTATCTATTCCACTTATTTATGATAAGATTCTTCTTAAAACCCTATTCAATTTGACTGTTTTCTCTACAGAAATATGATCGGTCGCGATGAGACCTCATGCATATACTAAAACATTATATGGCGTGGTCAAATGTAAGGAAAAGGACAGATTTAATGGATGATATAGAATATTGAAACGAGTTTGCGGTTGCTTTTTTCATCAAGTCACTGTAAATAATAGTTTAATAATCGTAGTTATCAACGTGCAGAGATGGAAACAATTTGTCAAAAACGATCCTTAAAAGTGTATAGGGGTATACTAATTTCAAAGCATTTCATTTCATTTCTTTTCATTTCCAACAAATAAAATACAAAGACTGATGTACATATGGGTACAATAGTAAAAGAAAAATAATTACTGTTGTAAATAGCATGATACTAATGTCTTAAACTGGTAATTTTCTTCCTCTTGTGCACCTTTGTAAGTGCCACTTTTTGAAAAATGAGCCCTTTAAAAAATGTTCTTTTTGGCTGGCACTCCCACTTTATTTCGGCAAATTGAGATTTTGGGTTAAAGGATAGACTCAGAGAAGTTTCAGCGTCTAGCGTTTAAGTTTAGTATAGGATCATGCATAAGAAAGTGCTTGCTTTATTGCAGCTGAAGCCTGGGTCCCGTTGCATATAGATCTAACCATAACTTACCATCATGCATACTTTACTATCAATGGTAACTTCCATGGAAACCTTGAATTTGATTGGATGTTGAGCAATGTTACCATGGTATTGATGGCAGAGTTACCATGAAGGTAAGTTTTATGCAACGGGACCCTGAAGCTGGGATTTTGCTCAGGGTATGAAACCGTTGTGCAATTATTGTTGCCGGAGTGTGTGTCATAATTAGTCAGACTGTCGCTTTTTAGGAAAAGCAAGCGACTGTCGCCGTTATGAACGTTGATGGTGTATTCTCCGCAGATGGATCGAATTAATGCGCGATACGGACACAGTTCAGGAAGTGGACTCAGGGGGAGAGGGCATGTGTGCGTGTACATGAATACGTGGGGTTCGGTCGAATATAATATTGACCCATGTTTGTTTATCAAGCAACTCTAGTATGGAGAGTGATACCCTATAATAGCTACCCACCCCACCCCACCCCACCCCCCCCCCTCTCTCTCTCTCTCTCTCTCTCTGTTTTTGTTTTTATTTCCGTATAATAAAATCAATTAGAATACATACAAAGTAAATGGTAATGGTAGCCCATTTTCAGCTGCAGCTATAATTATTGTTGCTGCTGGTCTTCCATGGGGCCTTTTAAATTTGCTTTATCTCTCTCTGTTTCATTAAAGAAAGTATTTCGCTGTTCATCCATGGAGAGAGTTTTTTTTCTCATTCGTCTAGTTTTAATGGCATATGCCTGTTAACTTCTAAAAGCAACTTTTCCCATTCAGTAACTGCATCATTTATATCACAAAACTATTTTATTTTCTTCCAGTTATATGCAAATCAGTCTTGAAAGCTTCTTATTCTACATTTCTCGACTTTCTAAAAGATACATGTTTCATTTAGGAAAGTATGTTTACATTTCCACATCAAATAGCTGGTATAATGGTCACTCATACCATTTTGAATAAATCCAAACGATTTCACCTTATCAGGATAATCAGTTGACATATGATCTACAAGTGTGCAGGTTCTGTCAGTTACTCTCGTATACAATTTATCATTTACCTGTTTCAAACAATATATATCATTAATTTGATTATAAACTTTCGTATTTCCTTCAAAAGCTTTTTTCGTGATATTATTTTTTTTTTTCGCCCATAATAATGAGCGGCCCATTGAGACTATTCGCAAAAACCAAGAGGTCCTCATAGTGATTAAAAGCCTCAACTTTTGAATTTGGTCGTCTATACCAGTTTAAGAATATAATTGGCTTCGTGTTCTTCAAATAAACGTTTATACACAATGCTTCTAGATGTTCAAAGGAATTATGAGTAACTAAATTGAAATGAATAGACCCATGGACGTAAATGGCCACTCCACCCCCATTTCTATCCCTATCTTTTCGAAGTAATGAGTAATGGGGTATATAAATTTTAGTATCTGCAATAGAGCTGTCTAATCTAGTCTCACTCAGAGCAAGAACATGTATATCTTCGTCAAAAATCATTTGCTTGATTTCTTCATGATATTTAAAAAGGCTTACAGTATTCAGGTGGACAAATTTAATCCCTTTACCAGCAAGTCGATATTTCACAGATATGTTATCACCAAATTTACATCGGGGATATTTATCGCTGGAATCGTTGAATCATTTGAATTGACTCTTGCGAGATCATCGCCGGCACAGCGTTTGCTTCTCGTCATGGTTTGGTTTTCGCAGTGCAAATATCAAGGTCGATCAATAAACAAAACATATCTCCGAAAGAGTTCAATATCCTGTTAAAAACGCACAAATAATTATATCCACGAAGACCATGGAAGATAAAGTCATTGATGAGCAGATTGATTTTACTGCTGTATTTCTGCACAGAGCTAGGCAACAACCAGAGCTAAAATTGTACATGTCCGTCCATGGCGGCGTCCTACGTTTAGGACGCCGCCTCTCTTTATCTCTCTCTTTAAAAAAGGACCTTGGGGAAAGAGCTTATTGTATATATAAACTGTTCTTATCAAAACGAATAATTTAACTTCCATACATGGATAATACTTAAGTTTGATGAATGATATAAGTGGGATAAGTGGTTCTATCTTTGTACAAGCACTTGTATGTTGATGATAGGTTTAGAGGCAAGAAGGGATCCTACGTGCATGGATCCATTTTTGCTTGTCTATTTTTTGTTTATAATTATTGTGTCCGGTATTCATGATCCTGCATTCGCCCCTGACTATCCATAGAGCAAAAATCGTATTTCCTCTTAGGTGTATAGATGTCACTCTCACTTCAGGATTCCCCGCTTAAATCACATAAGCGTCAGCAGAAACAAAAAACAAAACAATGCGTGAGCTGTTTCGATTATGAATGCAGTTCAAGTTTTAGTTGAGTAGTGGGAGTGGTTTCGGGACTTTGGTTTTTGCCAACATTTATTAGGGCAATAACAAGATATTCTTTAAAAGTGCGGTAGGACAGTATACATGGTATACGACACTTGGAGGAAATATCGCAAATTATTGCTCCATGAGCTGAAGAAACAATAACCCTTCTACACGTTTATCTTTTTGCAAAAAAGGTGCTTCAGGATGTTTTTTGGTCACATAGCGGTAGGCTCTTATGCCGTTTCTGTATTTGCGGTGCTCTTATTCATTCATACTGTGAAAGGCACGATCTTTGTAGCTAACGTCGGAGAGAACGTTACTTTGAAGTGCAGCACGAGCAGCAACAGCTATATGGCTTGGTACAGTGACAGTAGAGAGAATCACATTGCACATGTGCATCAAGGTGATGAACCAATACTGAATCCCTCGTACAATCCAAAATTTTCACAGACGTTCCACACTTCCTCCGGTGTCAAGACATTTACGCTTCATATTCATAATGTGACAGTAAATGATACTGCGAAGTACAGATGTTGGATCGGTCAAACTTCTAGTAAGGAATACGATGTACGGGTTATCGGATGTTCGGAATGCTCCGTAAATTCATCACAAGGTTCTAATACTGAGGGAAGAAAGGAAGTGATTTGTCTTCTTGATAATTTCAGTACTGCTGAACGAATGAAATTCAATATCACAGTTAACATCAAGAGGCGCAAAAGAGCAACTACTGACGGCACATTATTACAATTTAGCATTTCGGGTGCAAGGTTATATAATGATATCAAAGTTGCCTTTGATCCATATCCTGATAGTGAGAATCTCGGTTCTAATGTAACCTGCATCATACCGCCTCAGCCGTCCACTCATCCGACATATTCCTCCACTACAACGCCACTGTCAGTTACAACGTCAACACAGTTGTCTTTGACACCCACCGTACAAACTTGGACTTCACAGATAACAGTTTCTTCCACATCCATTCCTGCGCCAAAGAACACTAACCCCAACACCCTGAACGCACTGTTGTCAAATACCCCATCGATGATATCACTTTCTACAACATCTAGAAATTCGCTTACAAAAAACACAAACAATGGCACAAGCGACGTGATGATGACAAACAAATACAAAGTCACCATTATTGCCATTGTTAGTTCCGTCACAACAATCATCCTGATTATGATCATATTTATTTTACTATTTAAGAAAACGCGAGGCCGAAAGCAAAGCAAACCTGATCAGTATGGAACAGATGGCTTAGATGATGAGGCTAGAAAGGACGAAAATGATCAAGTTTATGAATCGATAGAAGGAACATCTAGAATGGGACCTGATGAAATGATGGATAATGTTTTGTACGAGTCTAGAATCATTAAGAATCCAATCTCGGGATCCAGTAATGAAGACGCTGTAATCTATACCATACCCGATAAGACAGGAATCATCCGTCGTATTGCGAAGTCAAAAGTTGCGTCTAACAGTGATTCGCCAAACTTGGTCGAAAAGTCCTCTTGGCAACAGCTCGAAAACCCGGACCTAAGCGATCATAAAGAACACAAGCAAGAGGGCCCTTATGAGAATGTCCACAATCCAAGCCTAGGAGCTGGAGATAGTGATGGTAGGGAGATCCCGATTTATGCAGTGCCCAATCAAGGACAAGGGTCGGCAAAGAGTACCGCGAAGACTAGCCTATAAACAACACTGCAGGAGAAAGGTGCAGACAAAATCCCGGTGTTTGCCATGCATGGTAAAGGACCGAGACCTACAAGCAACAGTGTGAAGGCTTCAACAGAACCAGGAATGAGCAGTGAGGATAGCGGTTAGATTCATCTCTATGCCGTACCCGATAAAGGACCAGAATCTACAAGGAACACTGTGAATGTCACATCTGGACCAGTAATGAACAATGATAGCGGTGAGATCCCATATATGCAATACCCGATAAAGGACCAGGGTCTAAAGGGAGTCGGCGGGCACTGAAAACAAGACCAGAAGGAGGTCATTCCGAAATATTTTCTCATGATGTGAAATCTGATGTAGAGGCTCTTTACGCTGAGGTTGATAATTAAGATTAATTCATATATAAATAAACGTATCATGATCACGGAAAACACAGTAATGTACTTGTATACATGTATCACTAATCGAGAGATTTACCATGTATCTTATGAATTATTTTGTAGAAAGTAGACCTACCACAATCATATCGCATTTGAATAATGTAGATCTTGCCACTACTCTTTAAGATGCAGTATACAAACATATTTAGTGCTTTACAAAATTGATATTGATAGTAAGGATGTGACAAGAAGGTGTCTTTTTGTCACAACGTGGGCACTGACGAAGAGTGTGACTTCGCCTTTCATTTTTGAGAGCTATGCTCCGTTTTCTTTTAAAATCTATGATTTTATTTTTTAATGGCATTTTACTACCAACTCTGATTCTTGTACAATCTAGATGCCGAGCAGACTAAATTTCAATTCATTTATATATATACAATGACGAATGCTAGGATACATGTATATGTTGGAATGAATTAACATTTGTGATCAGATAACATATACAAAAACTTTGGCAACTCTCGTGGAAATAAATACATGTGAGACAATTGAGAGAATAATAGCGTAGCATGAATCAAAGTTCCCCAGAGCTGTCCTACCATTTTGGAAATTTTGCAAAGGTTGAAAAAATGTCTCCGCCGGGAATCGAACCAGGGGCCTGTTTCTCGAAACCGTCATAAGTCAACTTCTCAGCTAAGATCGCCGCTAGTCGGCTAGTTGTCTGCTACGTGTTTCACGAAGCCGTGCTTGCCAAGATCAACGCCAACATCCCGACTAAGAACTTATGACGCCTCTGACCCTGTCATATCTTTTTTCGTTGATATGCAGCGCCATCACATGCCACTAATTTGGTAGATTATGGCTGGCCAAAATGGAAGCTACATAGATTTAAAACAATAATTCAAATCTATCTTTTCTAAGGGTTCCTGCAATCAGTAATTCATCCTTTCTCATGTATAAATATTATATTTCATGTTTCATATGAAACGATCTGCAAAAAAGGTTTCCTAGGGGGTTTCTCCCGTGATTGTAACATCTCACAAGAGAACGCAATTCTGCCACGTCAGGCAAGGCATAGTCAAAGGGATAGTCTGTAGATTTCAGACCCATATTTATTCAAAGATAATTTATATCGTAGATTTTTAAACAAAATACTTTTGTGAGACATATTTTAGCTTGTAATTTACCAAAATTATGCATGTCAACGTTTTGGTCAAGACATGACGCTGGATAAATATTTAATTTGCATCCTTTTTCCGATCATGAACGTAAGGGTTTATTTTGCAAATCTAGTGTCCCGGGGGTACCCATCTTACGTTCAAAACGATAATTAACTTAATTACTAAAAACAGAATTTTATAAGTTTTTCTTTGGTGTAATCTGCCTTCTTTGAAAATATCTTGTATCTATAACCCCTTGCTACTATTTCTAATCTTTGCACTCACCATTTCACTCAAATAATTGCAGTTCTGATAATTTCTTGTTTACAAAATATATGTGTGATTGTGATCAAGGCTATGTGTTGTCACATTTCCTCATCGATTCACGAGATATTTAGCTAGCATGCTCTTCGTGAAACGGTTTAGCAAGATTAGAGTCATCTCCGTAGTTGGCGGACAAAGATATGACTAACTTGGCGTTGATTTCCAGAAACAGGCCCCAGGGCCTTTGGCTATGAACGCCAATGCCTTAACCACTAGACCACGGAGACGGGCCAGTGGTTTCGGCGACTCCAAATTCGCTAAACCGACAGGGGCCTGTTTCTGGAAATCAACGCCAAGTTAGTCATATCTTTGTCCGCCACCTCCGGAGATGACTCTAATCTTGCTAAACCGTTTCACGAAGAGCATGCTAGCTAAATATCTCGTGAATCGATGAGGAAATGTGACAACACATAGCCTTGATCACAATCACACATATATTTTGTAATCAAGAAATTATCAGAACTGCAATTATTTCAGTGATCTGGTGAGGGCAAAGCTTAGAAATAGTAGCAGGGGTTATAGATACAAGATATTTTCAAAGAAGGCAGATTACACCAAAGAAAAACTTATAAGATTCTGTTTTTAGTAATTAAGTTCATTGTCGTTTTGAACGTAAGATGGGTACCCCCGGGACACTAGATCTGCAAAATAAACCCTTACGTTCATGATCGGAAAAAGGAGGCAAATTAAATATTTATCCAGCGTCACGTCTTGACCAAAACGTTGATATGCAAAATTTTGGCAAATTACAAGCTAAAATATGCGTCTTAAAAAGTATTTTGTTTAAAAATCTACGATATAAATTATCTTTGAATAAATATGGGTCTGAAATCTACAGACTATCCCTTTGACTATGCCTTGCCTGACGTGGCAGAATTGCGTTTTGTTTTCAGAGATGTTACAATCACGGGAGAAACCCCCTAGGAAACCTTTTTTGTAGATCGTTTCATATGAAACATGAAATATAATATTTATACATGAGCAAGGATGAATTACTGATTGCAGGAACCCTTAGAAAAGATAGATTTGAATTATTTTTTTTTTCTATGTAGCTTCCATTTTGGCCAGCCATAATCTACCAAATTGGTGACATGTGATGGCGCTGCATATCAACGAAAAAAGATATGACAGGGTCAGAGGCGTCATAAGTTCTTAGTCAGGATGTTGGCGTTGATCTTGGCAAACACGGCTTCGTGAAACACGTAGCAGACAACTAGCCAACTAGCGGCGATCTTAGCTGAGAAATTTACTTTTGACGGTTTCGTGAAACGGGCCCCTGCAGATTGACAAATCTTCAACCCTCACTAATTAATTCCTTTATCGGTGGCAGATGAGTTTCGAACAATGACCTGCCGCACACCTCAGCTGGATCCGACGAATGCTAAGAAACATGTATATGTTGGAATAACTTTGATTCATGCTACGCTATCATTCTCTCAATTGTCTTACATGTAATTATTTCCACGAGAGTTGCCAAAGCTGTTGTATATGTTACCTGATCACAAATGTTAATTATTCCAACATATACAATGTATCCTAGCACTTGCTCGGATCCAGCTGAGGTGTGCGGTAGGTCATTGTTCGAAGATCATCTGCCACCGACAAAGGAATTAATTAGTGAGGGTTGAAGATTTGTCAATGGGGCCTGTTTCTGGAAACCAACGCCAAGTTAGTCATATCTTTGTCCGCCAACGGAGATGACTCTAATCTTGCTAAACCGTTTCACGAAGAGTGTGCTAGCTAAATATCTCGTGAATCGATGAGGAAATGTGACAGTACATAGCCTTGATCACAGTAACACGTATATTTTGTAAAAGAATTTTATTAAAAGTGCAATTATTTGAGTGAACTGGTGAGTGCAAAGATTAGAAAAAGTAGCAAGGGGTTATAGATACAAGATATTTTTCAAATTAGGCAGATTACACCAAAGAAAAGGTTATAAAATTCTCTTTTTAGTAATTAAGTTCATTGTCGTTTTGAACTTAAGATGGGTACCCCCGGGACAATAGATTGGCAAAATAAACACTTACGTTAATGATCGTAAAAAAAGAGGCAAATTAAATATTTATCCAGCATCATGGTTGACCAAAACGTTAATATATGCACAATTTGGCAAATTACAAACTAAAATATGTGTCTTGAAAGGTATTTTGTTTAAAAATCTACGATATAAGTTATTTTTTAAATAAATACGGGTCTGAAATCTATAGACTATCCCTTCGACCTATGCCTTGCCTGACGTGGCAGAATTGCGTTCTTTGTGAGATGTCACAATCACGGGAGAAACCCCCTAGAAAACCTTTTTTGCAGATCATTTCATATGAAACATGAAATACAATATTTATACATAAGCAAGGATGAATGACTGATTTCAAGAATCTGTAGAAAAGATAGATTTTAATTATTTTTAAAATCTATGTAGCTTCCATAATCTGCCAAATTAGTGACATGTGATGGCGCTGCATATCAACGGGAAAAGATATGACAGGGTCAGAGGCGTCATAAGTTTTTAGTCGGGATGTTGGCGTTGATCTTGGCAAACACGGCTTCGTGAAACACGTAGCAGACAACTAGCCAGCTAGCGGCGATCTTAGCTGAGAAGTTGACTTATGACGGTTTCGAGAAACAGGCCCCTGTCGGTTAAGCGAATAAGAAATATTTGGTGAAAATGTGCCATGAGGGTAATTGTGACCAACCTACTTTTGGGCATTACTTTGGGCATTTCTTTTTGTCCAATTTAATAGCAATTTTGCCCATTCTAAAGTAATTACTGCTTATTTTCACCCTAACTGGACAATATGGTTCCCGCATTGGGTAAAAACATTGCCCAAACTTGGTTGGGCATATAATTACCCTCGTGCTGGTTAAAATTTTACCCAATATTTTTTTACAGTGTAACCACTTTCACAAATTACACTGTGAGCCCATGAAAAATCTACATTATATTCGGTCTTATTTCACCGAATTTGTTTGCTTTTCAAAAGCCATCTATATCAAACGAGCGAGTGCAGCGAGCGAGGAAAAATATACCCTTTTTCCATAATGCTGTGCAGAAGTGTTATTTCGTCATCATAATATGCGCTTTACAGGAACGGAATATTATTATCATTATTATCATCAGAATACACTGTACACCTGTCATGCCTGTATGATATCTAAAAAATACATCCGATCACCTGTGTGCCGAATATGACACTGTTTTAGCTACCTCGCTTGCAGTCCGAATCCATTCTGTTTCTACCATAGCGAGCAAGGACCGTCAAGGACCGTCAAGGACCGATCCCGGCAAAATTATATGGATTCGTCCAAAAAAATTATCTACCACCTTGCTGCCAAATGTAATGATACTTTGGAATCTCGCTGCTATAGTAAGCTACTTGCTGCCCGAAATCATCTTGTATCTAGCTTTTACCAGCGAGAGTAGCGAGCAAGCTAATGAAAAATATGTTTTTGTTTGTTTTGGGTTTTTTTTTATCTAGGCCGTTATCTCCTGAAAGTGTATTTTTAGGTCAGTTGACCGCTCGATTTCTAGGAGAAATATCTTGTTTGGTTATATTACTTCCTATGAGTAGAAGAATGGTATAACATTAGATAGAAACACATGATGCAAACCGATTTCCTTTCATAAGAATAGTAATTATCATTGGCATTGGTTAAGATACTTAAATGCGAGCGAGCGCTTTCCAGTGTCCTATTTTCTTTGTCACTGTTTGTTTTTCCTTGTTTCCGCTTTCATTTCACTTCCTTCCTTCCTTTTCCTTTATTTTTTCTTTCTTTTTTCTTTTCCTTTTTTCTTTCTTTTTTTTTTGTTCGGAAATTATGGGGGGCAAAATCATATCTTTGCCCCCCTCCCGAAATTTTCTTGGGAGGGACAACTCCGCCCCAGCCCCCCCCCCCCCCCCCCCCCCCCCCCCCCCAGGATCGACGCCTCTGTTTGCCATCAATGCTAACTTCCATGGAAACCTTGAATTTGATTGGATGTTGAGCAATGTTACCATGGTATTGATGGCAGAGTTACCATGAAGGTAAGTTTTACGCAACGGGACCCTGAAGCTGGGGTTTTGCTCAGGGTATGAAACCGTTGTGCAGTTATTGTTGCCGGAGTGTGTGTAATTGGTCAGGACTCTGTCCCTATTCATGAAAAGAAAGCGACTGTCGCCGTTATGAACGTTGATGGTGTATTCTCAGCAGATCGAATTAATGAGCGATACGGAAACAGTTCAGAAAATGGACTCAGGGGGAGAGGGCATGTGTGCGTGTACATGAATACGTGGGGTTCGGTCGAATATAATATTGACCCATGTTTGTTTATCAAGCAACCCTTGTATGGAGAGTGATACGCTATAATAGCTCCCATCCCCCCCCCCCTTCTCTCTCTCTCTCTCTCTCTCTCTCTCTCTCTCTCTCTCTGTTGCCCGGGGGGGGGGCACTCTATGTACAACACTGTAACCATGCTCGTGCACACCCTTTCAAAAAGTACCCTTAACTAGGATTCGCGGAGCTCAAAAAAGCTACCCTTAACTAGGATTTTTTCTCTCCAGCATACCCTTAACTAGGATTTTTCTCTCCAGCATACCCTTAACTAGGATTTTTCTCTCCACGTATACCCTTAACTAGGATTTTTCTCTCCACGCATACCCTTAACAAGGATTTTTCTCTCCACGCATACCCTTAACAAGGATTTTTCTCTCCACGTATACCCTTAAGTAGGATTTTTCTCTCCACACATACCCTTAACAAGGATTTTTCTCTCCACGCATACCCCTAACTAGGATTTTTTTTCTCTCCACGCATACCCCTAACTAGGATTTTTTTCTCTCCACGCATACCCTTAACAAGGATTTTTCTCTCCACGTATACCCTTAACTAGGATTTTTCTCTCCACACATACCCTTAACAAGGATTTTTCTCTCCACGCATACCCCTAACTAGGATTTTTTTCTCTCCACGTATACTCTTAACTAGGATTTTTCTCTCCACGCATACTCTTAACTGGGATATATACCGTGATATAGTTACCAAGCATGGCTCACTTACCGTAAACCGTACCATACTCGCATCGCTATATATCTCGTTTTGCTAATGATTGCGCCTATTGCATATATTGCGATACAGTATGCATGACGCACGCGTTTGGCGTATATACCAAAGCTATATACACCCATTTTGTTTACACCTCGCTCCGAGGGTACAATGTCACAAAAATATGCATGATGCGACTGTAAATAAATTGAAAAATCAGTGAAAATTGGGGAAAAAGGGGGAAAATCACTGTGAATTAGGTACATTTTCATTTCACTTCCGATTATGCAAAAAATGACCCTTAGCGCGGATTTAGCGCTGAAAAGACCCCCTTTTTCTCTCAAATCGGCGATTTTGATACCCTTATCGCGGATCCGCGCGGATCCGTGCTCTGCCTGAAAAAACACCCCTTATTCCGCGTTTTTGTGCACGCGCATGGTTACAGTGTTGTACATAGAGTGGCCCCCGCCCCCGGGCTCTGTTGTTGTTTTTATTTCCGTATAATAAAATCAATTATAATACATACAAAGTAAATGGTAATGGTAGCCCATTTTCAGCTGCAGCTATAATTATTGTTGCTGCTGGTCTTCCATGGGGCCTTTTAATTTTACTTTATCTCTCTGTTTCATTAAAGAAAGTATTTCGCCGTTCATCCATGGAGAGAGTTTTTTTCTCATTCGTCTAGTTTTAATGGCATATGCCTGTTAACTTCTAAAAGCAACTTTTCCCATTCACTAACTGCATCATTTATATCACAAAACTCTTTTATTTTCTTCCAATTATATGCATTTATCAGTCTTAAAAGCTTCTAAATCTACATTTCTCGACTTTCTGAACGATACATATGTTTCATTTAGGAAGTATGTCTACATTTCCACATCAAATAGCTGGTATAATGGTCACTCATACCATTTTGAATAAAACCAAACGATTTCACCTTATTAGGATAATCAGTTAACATATGATCTACAAGTGTGCAGGTTCTGTCAGTTACTCTCGTATACAATTTATCATTTACCTGTTTAAAACAATATATATCATTAATTTGATTATACACTTTCGTATTTCCTTCAAAAGGTTTTTTTTTTTCGTGATATCACATTTTTTCGCCCATAATAATGAGCGGCCCATTGAGACTATTCGCAAAAACCAAGAAGTCCTCGTAGTGATTAAAAGGCTCAACTTTTGAATTTGGTCGTCTATACCAGTTTAAGAATATAATTGGCTTCGTGTTCTTCAAACAAACGTTTATACACAGTGCTTCTAGATGTTCAAAGGAATTATGAGTAACTTAATTGAATGAATAGACCCATGGACGTAAATGGCCACTCCACCCCCATTTCTATCCCTATCTTTTCGAAGTAATGAGTAATGGGGTATATAAATTTTAGTATCTGCAATAGAGCTGTCTAATCTAGTCTCATTCAGAGCAAGAACATATATATCATTATCAAAAATTGTTTGCTTGATTTCTTCATGATATTTAAAAAGGCTTACAATATTCAGGTGGACAAATTTAATCCCTTTACCAGCAAGTTGATATTTCACAGATATGTTATCACCAAATTTACATCGGGGATATTTATTGCTGGAATCGTTGAATCATTCGAATTGACTCTTGCGAGATCGTTGCCGGCATAGCGTTTGCTCCTCGTCATGGTTCGGTTTTCACAGTGCAAATATCAAGGTCGATCAATAAACAAACATATCTCCGAAAGAGTTCAATATCCTGTTAAAAACGCACAAATATATCCACGAAGACCATGGAAGACAAAGTCATTGATGAGCAGATTGATTTTACTGCTGTATTTCTGAGCCACGCAACAACCAGAGCTAAAATTGTACACGTTCGTCCACGGCGGCGTCCTACGTTTAGGACGCCGCCTCTCTTTATCTCTCTCTTTAAATAGGACCTTTGGGAAAGAGCTTATTGTATACATAAACTGTTCTTATCAACACGAATAATTTAACAATAATAATACTTAAGTTTGATAAGTGATATAAGTGGGATAAGCGGTTCTATCTTTATACAAGCACTTGTATGTTCATGATAGGTTTAGAGGCAAGAAGGGGTCCTACATGCATGGATCCATTTTTGCTCGTCTACTTTTTGTTTATATTGTGTTCGGTATTCATGATCCTACATTCGCCCCTGACTATCCATATAGCAAAAATCGTATTTCCTCTTAGGTGTGTAGATGTCATTCTCATTTCAGGATTCCCCGCTTAAATCACATAAGCGTCAGCGGAAACAAAACAAAAACAAAAACAAAAAAATGCGTGAGTTGTTTCTGTTATGAATGCAGTTCAAGTTTTAGTTGAGAAGTGGAAGTGGTTCGGGACTGTGGTGTTGCCAACATTTATTAGGCCAATAACAAGATATTCTTTAGAGCTGCGGTAGGACAGTATACGACATTCGGAGGAAATGTCGCAAATTATTGTTCCATGAGCTGAAGAAAATAACCCTTCTACACCTTTATCATTTTGCACAAAGAGACTTCAGGATGTCTTTTGGTCACATAGCGATAGGCTCTTATGCCGTTTTTGTATTTGCGGTGCTCTTATTCATTGATACAGTGAAAGGCACGATATTTGTAGCTAATGTCGGAGAGAACGTTACTTTGAAGTGCAACACGAGCAGTAACAGCTCTATGGCTTGGTACAGTGACAGTAGAGACCGTCACATTGCATATGTGCATCCAGGTGATGAACCAAAACTGAATCCCTCGTACTATCCAAAATTTTCACAGACGTTTCACACTTCCTCCGGTGTCAAGACATTTACGCTTCATATTCATAATGTGACAGTAAATGATACTGCGAAGTACAGATGTTGGATTGGTCAAACCCCTAAAAAGGAATACGATGTACGGGTTATCGGATGTTCGGACTGCTCCGTAATTTCATCACAAGGTTCTAATACTGAGGGGGAAAAGGAAGTGATTTGTCTTCTTGATAATTTTAGTACTGCTGAACAAATGAAATTAAATATCACAGTTAACATCAAGAGCCGCAAAAGAGCAACTACTGACGGCACATTATTACAATTTAGCATTTCGGGTGCAAGGTTATATAATGATATCAAAGTTGCCTTTGATCCATATCCTGATAGTGAGAATCTCGGTTCTAATGTAACCTGCATCATACCGCCTCAGCCGTCCACTCATCCGACATATTCCTCCACTACAACGCCACTGTCAGTTACAACGTCAGCACAGTTGTCTTCGACACCCGCCGTACAAACTTGGACTTCACAGGTAACACTTTCTTCCACATCCATTCCTCCGCCAAAGAATACTAATACCAACACCCTGAACACGCTGCTTTCAACTACCCCATCGATGATATCACTTTCTACAACATCTAGAAATTCGCTTACCAAAAACACAAACAATGGCACAAGCGACGCGATGATGACAAACAAATACAAAGTCACCATTATTGCCATTGTTAGTTCCGTCATAATAATCATTCTGATTATGATCATATTCATTTTACTATTTAAGCAAATGCTTGGCCGAAAGCAAAGCAAACCTGGTCAGTATGGAACAGATGACTTAGATGATGAGGCTAGAAAGAACAAAAATGATCATTTTTATGAATCGATAGAAGAAACATCTAAAATGGGACCTGATGAAATGATAGATAATGTTTTGTACGAGTCTAGAATCATTCAGAATCCAATCTCGGGGTCCAGTGATCAACTAGACACGGTACTCTATACCAGCGCTTCTCAACCGGTGGTCCGCGGCCCACTGGTGGGCCGCGAAGCTTTCTCAGGTGGGCCGTGAGGTCAGTCCAAAATATTTTGGAAAAAATTCTTGAATTCAGCTTTACTGTCAACATCAAATTGAATTAAATTTATTAAACATATCAAAATAACAGCAACAGTTGTGGAATATCGTCACTTCAGTGTACTAAAATTTTTTGAAGATTTTTTTTACATTTTGGGTGGGGGCATTATATTGAGATTTCATTTATTGCGACCATACATGTAGGTTGGATTATGTAATGTATTGCATGTAATGTAGGTAATGTAGCGGTCCAGATAATTACCACACAATTCGCTCTCTATTTTCTTTTGTCATGTTTTCTTGATTTTTTTTTATCATTGAGAATCTGTGAGGTGGGCCTCAAAATATTTTTAAGAATGAAGGTGGGCCTCGAAAAAAAAATGATAGACAAAGTGGGCCTCGAGGTAAAAAAGGTTGAGAAGCACTGCTCTATACCATACCCGATAAGACAGGAATCATCCATCGCACTGCGAAGTCAAGGGTTGCGTCTACCAGTGATTCGCCAAACTTGGTCGAAAAGTCCTCTTGGCAACAGCTCGAAACCCCGTGACCAGAGCTATCATAAAGAACACAAGCAAGAGGGCCCTTAGGAGAATGTCCACAATCCAAGCCTAGGAGCTGGAGATAGTGATGGTAGGGAGATCCCGATAGGCGATTATGCAGTGCCCAATCAAGGACAAGGGTCGGCAAAGAGTACCGCGAAGACTAGCCTAGGCTCAACATAATTGCCGGAGAATGGTGCAGACAAAATCCCGATGTTTGCCATGCCTGGTAAAGGACCGGGATCTACAAGCAACACTGCGATGGCTTCAGCAGAACCAGGAATGAGCAGTGAGGATAGCGGTGAGATTCAGCTCTATGCCGTAACTGATAAAGGACCAGAATCTACTATAAACACTGTGAATGTCACATCAGGAACATTAATGAACAATGATGGCGGTGAGATCCCATACATGCAGTGCCCGATAAAGGACCAGGGTCTAAGGGAGTCGGCGGGCACTGAAAACAAGACCAGAAGGAGGTCATTCCAAAATATTTTCTCATGATGTAAAATCTGATGTAGAGGCTCTTCACGCTGAGGTTGATCAATTAATTCACATGTAAATAAACGTATCATGGTCACGGAAAACACCATAATGTACTTGTATACATGTATGACTAATCGAGAGATTTACCATGTATTTTATGAATTATTTTGTAGAAAGTAGACCTACCACAATATTACAAAATCATATCGCATTTGAATAATGTAGATCTTTGATCTTGTCAGTACTCTTTAAGATGCAGTATAAAAACATATCTAGTGCTTTACAAAATTGATACTGATAGCAAGACACGTAATGTATCACTTTTTAGTATCACACTGTGGCAACCTTGTCATGAAGTTAACCTGCGGCAATGGGTGCATTTGAACGTGTATATAGCATTTTTGGAAGGTTTTTTTTTTTCGAAAAAGATACCTGAGGCTGTGCGACTAATGTTCAATTAGAAAGCACCTACTAAAAAAAAGTAATCTATTGGAGCCTGTATTGATAATAATAGTAGTGGGCTGATGCATAGCGCTCATGTCTGTCAGATGCAGACTTGACATTCCTGGCGCCCCACTGTTACTACCCCGGCTTTAGCGTGGCTGCTATTGTGGCGCTCTAGCAATTCAAGGAATTTCTTCCTACCGGGTACCAATTTACTACACCTGGGTCGAGAGTGGCAATTGTAGATTAACATCTTGCCAAAAGACATTAGTGCCGTGGCGGGACTTGAACCGCGAACCTTTTGATCTGTAGTCAGCCGACGTATCCACTGGACCACAACACGACAACACCTCAAAATAGTCACCCCATCTTAACCAAAAGATTTAACCTTTTGAAGGTAATTAGACCACCTACTTCCTTTGTAAATTAGGGTTTTAATTCTGACCGTAGGCTTCTATCCCTCGGGTTTAGCCCAAAGAGCCCCTCAACACAAAATCCAATGTCGGATCAATTTATCCAGTTTACTTCATGCACTAGACTTTGTTTTAATATGGAGTATGAATGTATTCATGAAAGTTATTATTCATCCGGCAGTTAATTTACATGAATGTACATTGCAAAGAAAAAAATTAATTTCTGTCTGGATACGTTGTTGGACGGTCCCTAGATATGGGAATTAATTTTTATCCTTGCAGTACATGGACCGCATTTTGGTCAGAGGAAATGCGTAGAGGTACAGAAGCCTATCACAGAAAAACACGAATTAGAAAACAACTAACTAATTTTCCATCGGGAAGAGGTGTAACTAGACACAACAGAGGAGCGTGAAAGGTATTGGTGTTAGTGAAACCTGAAAAGTAAAAGAAAAATTGACCCGACTTTGGAATCTTTTAAGGGGGCTGGCGGCTAAACACGACAGAAACGGTCAGGCTGATAACCTATTTGGGGAATGACTTAATGGTCTGAGTAATTACCTAAAGGGGTCGATAAGGCTAGGGCGGTCATGAGTCTCCGGAGTGTGATTCCTCACCTGAGATATTTTGCAGGCCTCCAGTGTAATTGATGCAATTTGTGTTTTGATAAAAACAATTTTGTGGTTGTGTTTTTATTATGAATGAGATTTTTCTTAAATTTCTTAGTCAACGAATCTACAACACTGGATGCACGTGGTTGGGATATAGACCAATTTCACAACGCAAGAGGGCAGCAGACTGTTCGACACAGTTCGACATACTGCGGTGGGCGCTCCAACTTTTATAGTACACAAGTCAATAGCGCGTTATGTACATTCGTTCGATTTTTTGTCTATTTTGACCAGTATATGCAGATTTATTTTAATATTTGCAATGATAGATTATCAGGGAAGTTCAGGTCGCAGCTGTGCGGTGCTCAAATGCCACAAGAATTAGAGAAAATTTAAAAATTGGAAGCTAACTGAGTGCGAAATTCACTCGCTTTTTACTCTGAAGCCTGTTTGTGTGAGAAGCCGTACTCCCTACACAGGTTTCCGTAAGCAATGTGAAGAAATTCGTCGCCAGTGGGTAAAAACATCAACAGAAAGGACTTTGAAGTCAAGAAACATTATCATTATGTACTTTGGCGTAAAATCTAATGAGTGAAAACATGACTTTGTAAACAGGGTAAGATTTAGGGCTCCCGTTTACTACGGCTATATGCTGCAATCGAACTTTTCCTGACAAAACTAAGTTGAAAAACCATCTAAAGTACAAAAATACATCATACCTTCATCCGTCAGATATGACCATTGTCTTACCTCATCTATCCATGTATCCATGCTTTATTTTATTGATCTAGAATAAAGTAAATGGAACAATATCGGGGAATATCTCATATCTTACATTCATTTTGTACACAGAGCCAATCGCGGTAAGCGCGCTTGCCCACCGCAGCAATGGCGTCGCCGATAGAGGGCCAAATACATAAACCGGAGGTGAAATTGGTCTATAGGTGAGGGCAGTCTGCAGATACAGTGATTTGGTTAACTTTGCCCAAATCCTAGCATCACAGCCAGGTGCATCCAGTGTTAATGTACTTTTGTGTGATCTGCAGTTATTGCCATTTCTGTAATTTTCATATTATGTGTTTTCCACAAAATAAAATGATGAAATAAATACCCTCATATCATTTTACAGGACGTTTCAAAAGACTACATTGTACTGTATTTGTTACGTGAAAATGTTTTTACAGTGCATTTACTTCCGTGAAAGCTGAAAGATAATAAATGCCAAATGAATTGTTAAATGAGTGTGCTTACGTACTATCACAACCTCCGGCAGGCATCGATATCATTATTATTATCATTTTCATTTTCATTTTCATTTTCATTGTTATTTAATAATAACATTACCATAAAGGCCTTGTAACTTCTAGGAATTTCCTCAATAAATTTCACATTAAAGTACTTTCAGGTCAACTTGCTTGCGGGTCGGAGGTGACCTCAAATTAGAGAAAAAAACCTGGGATTGAGAAAAATGCTTTTTATGCCCTATATGCTAAAATTATTAGGCATACCAACATAACTCGTTAGGCTGTCTGAGGATGAACATCATGAAGAAATGTCGAATAAAAGATAATGATCATTAGCTGATATAAGGAAGTTTCATTATTACGAAACTCATTTCTTGAAAGTAATTTCATGTGTTGAAAGAATTACTTTGTCGAAATGTAGCCATACTTTTTTTCGAAATATTCAACCTTGATGAAAGATGCAATAACCCTAACATAATGAAGCACATATTTTCTGCTTTTATTGAATAATGATGATAATCTTCATCTTCATCATCATCATCATCATCATCATCATTAAAATACCAGTAATAATAATTATAATAATGGTGATAATTGTGTAGCGCACTTAACTTGTCAGGCCCTATGCGCTTTTAACAATGGAAAAGAGATAGAGAGTTAAGACTGACGATGAAATAAGCCACTGGTACTAAAACACGTCTTTCAAATCGAGAACCAAGAATTTACCCTGGATATCATTGTTATTTTGTAATCATTATTGTTATTATTGTTGTTGGTGGTGGTACTGTTACTATCTTCCCTGCCAAATTCACAAGTTTGTAATTCAGATTCGTTTTCTATTCATTCAGGTTTGCCCAAATTGATTTCGCGTTGTAAATTATAATTCAATTTTCCCGTTTTATTATCTATTTCAGCATTTTTGGTCGAATTGTTTCATAGATGTAATGATTTAAAAACTGCTTAACTAGCATTCAAATTCATCATCACTTGTCGAGGCGTCATTTCCAAGGTTCAAATTGACGCCTGGCATTCATATTCCAAATATGTTTAAGTTAGGGGAAAGTAATGCATCACTCGTGTATTTTTTTTTTCAGACATTTTACAGTCAGTTATGCGAATAAAATGCATGACGCGTCGATCATCGTGTTCTATTCTGCTCGTAATTTCAGAACAATACTTAACGTGGGGCGTAGTCAGTTAACAATTTTATTGTCAGAGGTGAAGCTACTAGGAAAGTTTGATGCAAAGAAAATACAGTATCATGTCCACCTAATTTAAACAAAAAATCTTGAGCACAAATTTTTTAAAAATTGCAAATTTGGGACTGACTGAGAATGAAAAACGGGCCCCACGCTTTAACTCCATTTTTAGCATCACTTTAACATAAAAATCCTGTTGATCTTTGAAATACATGTATGTATTCAAAAACTTTTCCTCTATTATGATGAAACAAGCGACAATTTTAACGTGAACAAATCAAGTGTGTATTATGCCAGTCTTTGTTTGCTTGTTTGTCTTAAAACAATTCAACCTAAATGTTGATTATGAAATGAAAAAGAACAGGTCATTACTCACCCAAGATGAATCCTATAAATAATTACATATATATATATATATATATATATATATATATATATTATAGATCATATATTATATATTTATATTATATATATGATTATAATAATTATAATAGCTAATTATTATTATTATTATTATTATTATTATTATTATTATTATTATTATTATTTAATATCATTATATTGTCTACACTTATTCTACATGAAGAGTTTATTTACAAAAGGCGCTTTTGTTATAATTATCATCATTACTGTTATTATTATCATTATTATGCAATGAGGATTGAGGAGAGACTGGATGATCTAAGGAAAGTTAGAAAATGACACTATGAACATGACGGACAAAGAAAGCGGACAAAATAAACAACCCCTCATTCTACCCTTCATAATGGTTCTGGTAGTCAAAAGAACATCCCTTCACTGCTATTGTCTAAAATATGTGGAACAGGTGTCACATGCATATTCACCTGGAACTACATGATTAAACATAATAGCTGTGAAGGGATGTTCTTTTGACTACCAGAACCATTGTGAAGGGTAGAATGAGAGGTTGCTTATTTTGTCCGCTTTCTTTGTCCGCCATGTTCATAGTGTGAAGTAGGGAATGGATGAGGAAGGGGGTAATGGCCAATTGGGGAATAATGGAAAGAGGAGGGGGATGAAGAAGAAAGAGTCGTAGGGGAAGATTCCAAAGGATTTTGGAAGATCAGTCAGCTGTATGTAATGGGGTCATGGAGCCAAAATGGTAACTCGGTAGTTTCTTATTATATTCTTGATATTTATCTCCACCTGTTTTGAAGAAATAAATAAACATATCATTACATGTATGTATTTGGTCATCATGTGGATTTGGAGTTAGTACATGGTAAATGACAGAGCTAAATAGAGGGCTGCTCACTTCGAGAGCGGGGCCATTTTGAAAGGATCCGGGATAAAATCGACCTATCCTAGAAAATTTCAGACACAACGCAAAAATGGAAATAGAATGAGAGCTGATCTGATTACAAATACTTGTATGCATTTCTGCATGGAGTAAACTTTGTAAACAATGCTTTTTCTCATTGATTTGATAGGAAAGTGTACAGTAGTTACTGAAGAGAGAGTTGGTGAAATTTCATGATGTAAAATTCGGCAAAACATGAAATGTTATAGGCTGTTTTTAATTCTTGAGTGAGGCTTGCACTTTGCTGGTTAATGCCGAGTCCGCCCCAATGTCTAGCTATCTTCGTCCCCTATTATGTAAGAGCAGTAATGAGTGAACCATCGAGGGATGTTTCATCTAGCGTTTGAAATTGACAATGCTTTTGTATGAGCCATGAAATTTAAAAGGATATATCATGACTGCCGAAGGGGTACACTTAAAAAAACATGGTATACACTGTAAACGATGCTTAATGGACGTTATCTATCATTAGATAGTGTACGTGCAAATTATTAAAGTGAAACTGAAATTCAAAATGAATAATTTGTGCCACAGTTTGATATTTTTGGAAAGGGAAACTGTAAATTAACAATGAACGTGGTTAAACAATAACGAGTTGAAGGGTACTCAAGTTTAAGTCTACGAAACTTATTCGATTTCTTATATATCTCTTTTATCGGTGGTCTGAAACAATTATTTTGAGAAAAAAATTAACTCATTTAAAAAGCAGTGCATGCGGTCCCCGTTAGAAAGTGTCGCTGTTCACGAAGCGGTTGTGTAGTTAACGAACATACGTGGGGTTGACGAGAGGACCCGACCCCCACCGAGGGGATTCATGGGCAGATGATGATGTTGATCTTGTTAAGTCCAGATCGAAATTCAGTCTCTAAGTATTGCAGTGCAGTGGGGAAAGCATCGAAGCATCACAGCTACATGACCGATTTACTGATATTTTAATGATATATTTGATTAGGCAGCGATTTTCGAGATAACTTAAATGCTCGCAATTTTTCATTTAGCTTTCTGATTTTTCCTCCAACTCGTTTAATCTGCTTTTAGTGAAATCATGTTCTTTCATGGGAGGGATGTACGTGTACATGTACTCAGTGTGGGATGCTCACGTGACCTAAGCCCATGCTATTTGGGGAACGAGAAAGATCTTCCCCTTTTATACTTAAAGGGGGACGTCTTCCTCGTTCCCCCGATAGCATGGGCTTAAGTCACATGAGCATCCCACACTAAGGCATAAATGAGGAAAAGATCTTTGAAGTTGAGCCCTTGCAAAGCTGTTGTCCAGTTTCCATATCAGAATATCAAATTACTATTCGAACAATGATTCATTTTGACTATCGAAATGTAGCCAACAATCTCGAACGGATCCAGGGTTTGAAACAGGGGGAGCGCGGGGCCCACGTTTTATGGGCAGCGGCGTCATTGTTGTGTGATCATGTCGATGTAAACGTTGTAATGTGAGATGGCGCCGATTTCAATTAAGCGGCCATGCAACGCCTTTGGCGGTATTGAAAAACAATAAGAAAGGGCGCACGCCCTGGCCCGGTGCTTAAAAATAAGAATTCAGTTTCGAAAGCCTCGAGAGGCTACAATTTCTGTTATGATAGGTTTCTTTCCTCTCTGAAGTTTCAAGGCTAATTTTCATTCATAATGCATGCGCTCAATCTTATGTATTATTACAAGTGAAGAACAATCTATCTTCTCGTTTCTTATGTATTTCTTTGTTTTCCCTTCAGACTATCCTCTTCTCGTTACTTATATCTGTTTTCTCTTCACTATCCTCTTCTCATTCCTTATGTATTTCTTTGTTTTCCCTTCACTATCCTCTCTAATTCCTTACGTATTTGTTTCCCTTCAGACTATCCTCCTCTCATTCCTTATGTATTTCTTTGTTTCCCTTCAGACTATTCTCTTCTCATTCCCCATTCATTTTTTTGTTTTCCTTCATTATCCTCTTCTCATTCCTTATGCATTTCTTTGTTTTCCCTTCACTATCCTCTTCTCATTCCTTATGTATTTCTTTGTTTTCCCTTTACTATCCTCTTCTAATTCCTTACGTATTTGTTTTCCTTCACTATCCTCTTCTCATTCTTTATGAATTTTTTCTTTTTTCCCTTCAATATCCTATTGTTTGTTATGTATTTCTTTGTTTTCCCTTTATTATCCTCTTCTCAATCCTTAGTTATATCTTTGTTTTCCCTTCAGATTATCCTCTTCTCATTCCTTATTTTTTTGTTTTTCCTTCAGACTGTCCCCTTCTCTTTACTTATGTATTTCTTTGTCATTCATTCAATGTGTTCTCTTCTCTTTCCTCATGTATTTATTTACTTTATATTTTTTATCAGAATATAATAAAAAAAAACAAAAAACATAGGCCTACCTAGTTGCCGAGTCACGTACAACTTCTGATCAGGAATTTTGCCCACACATGTTGCCGTTTCACGACGACGAGAATTCAGGGAAATTCCCTCGACTCCCGTAGTCTGATTTTGAAGGGAACGTGGAGCCAGAACCTCGCGCATTCGCAGGAGGATAAATATGACGTCACTCATAGTAGCCGACGTTCGGTGTGAGAATCGAAAACTGCCTATTATATCCCTCCGACTTCGTCTGCGAGGGGATAATGAACTGAGCTTAAAACTAGTTTAGAAACTTCAGTTACTTTGTTTCTTTATTCTTGTCATTTGTGTGTATGCATGGGAATGAGGAGTGGTGTGTGTGGCGGGGGAGGGGGAGGGCGTGTATTTTTGTGTGGGAGGGAGGGTGTGCGAGGGTGAGTGTGTGTGTGTGTGTGTGTGTGTGTGTGTGTGTGGGTGTGTGTGAGCGTGTGAGGGTGTGTGGTGCGCGTGCACGTATTATTTCCGGAAATGTACATGAATGAACTCGAAAACGTGTCACATAATTTGTATGTAGGCGCGTCGTTTAATAAATTCAAATTTGATTTTATTTTTCCCCATTAACAAGAAAATTTACAGTTATTTTATTTTCAGGGAAGATCTTAATCATCTGTGAAGGTATAAGGTGAATTCATGGGGCTGCAAAAAGTGGAATTAAAACCCAGTCTATTCTAAATAAATTTGACATCCTTCAACCATACACTATGAAAACCTTAGCACATTACGATCATTTAAAAGGTCCTAAAACATTAACATATATTAAAGTATTTCAGTTAGTTCTTCTCATAATGGTTAT
>JAPZVO010000759.1:0-26626 GCA_029962745.1 Echinometra lucunter
AAGGGTGAGTTGAAATATGTTTGAAATATGTTTATGATCTGAGTAGGTCTACAAAATACTAAGTGTGTTAGATCTAACGTTGGACGTGTCTTGACTTTGTTTTAAACTAGTCTGGCCTGGCCCAAGGACTGGGACGCTAAAATGACCGCTAAGGCGCCGGCGCTAGCGGGACGACAAGCTTCGGCTTCGCCGGTCGGCTGGGGCTAGGGCTTTCCGAAATTGTTAGGAAATTACAATATGGCTTAAACTCTTGACGGGTATACACATGTATATTGAGATAAGGGGGCTTTGACTTATCGAAAACCCATAGCATAACATTTTAACCTGAGTGCCAGTCAGTTAATCACAAAATTGTATCGTTTGTTCGAGGCTGAGGGAAATCAGTGGGAGTTGCTGTGTTTGTTCTCTCATACATTTTGTACATGAATTTTGTGCAGTGCGATTTTCATTTTTTTCATTTCATAGGCAAATTTTGGCTGCAGTTGTGTCGCTCATCTCGTATACTTAATGACGTCACTGAATCTAAGAATTTTCTTATTTTTTTTTGTCTTAGAAAAATTCTTAGACTTAAGAAAATATTCTTAGATATTTATTGAATACGGGCCCAGGATCTTTTAGATTTAGATTCGGCAAGCTTCGTGTGTGTGGGAGTGGGTGTGGGAATGTGTGCGTATGTGTATTTGTTATGTAATGATTTATTTTGAATGAAATCTCTAATGAAACATATGGAGAAATATGGAAAAATATGGAAAAAGAAAACTTATATCTACGAGAGAAGACCGATACTTTGCACTAGTTTCTCGTTTAATTTCTTTGTTTATCCATTTTTTTAAATTTATATGAATAGAGGACAAGGTAAAAGGAACGTCTCAAAATATACACTCTAAACACAAATTAGTTAAAATGACTGGGTGCAACTAATATTATACTATGTAATCATAAGAGTTACTATTTCTAGTCAGAAATGACTTAGTTGTAGTCAAAATACGACTAGAAGATATCACAAATGATTATAATATAGTCTTTAAAGATGACTAGTATTTTAGTTACACCCAGCTGACCCTTTCATCCAGTCATGTTCACCTGATTTACAAACAAGTAGCCATTGTTTTTAGCCTAATCCAATTTGGAAAGAGGTGCCCTTTGCCTTTTCAGAGCTGGTCAAAATCACTTTTGATAATATTACTTGTCAGCCTCTCTGGAATAACCCCAAGCTAAAAAGAATAATGATTCAATTTTTTTTTAAGTTTTCGTGTATGAAATGCGCTTTTTCAATGACATTTTGAACAATGATTGATTTTTTTTTAAATTAAAAATGATTATGTTAATATTCAATAAAGGAACCCTGTGGAAGGGTAGAAAAAATGAAATAAACAAAAAATAACTGCTTTGTTGATCTCAGTCTGATCTCAGTCTGTTTCATTACAACTCGGATATTCATTTATACG
The DNA here is from genome assembly GCA_029962745.1 of Echinometra lucunter. Lineage (NCBI taxonomy): Eukaryota > Metazoa > Echinodermata > Echinoidea > Camarodonta > Echinometridae > Echinometra > Echinometra lucunter. Next base: position 1,449 of record JAPZVO010000759.1, read on the forward strand.
AAACTAGAAGTGCTAACCACATCCATTTAGCCAAACATAGAACTATGAAATTCCAATATGACATCCGATACTCCGGGCCCAAACTAAGCCCAAACTAAGGAATACCTTGCCTGTCCAAATACAAAATTCACTTTCGCTGCAAACGTTTTCACGCAAGATGAAATTGTATCTCATTACCAGCTATTTGTCATGACTGGCTTCATTTCCTGTATATCCTCTGTATCTTCATTTCAGTACTTAGGAGTAATAATTAGCCCAGACTTATCTTGGAACTCACATATCAACTCAATTGTGGCTAGGGCCAACCGTCTACTTGGTTACTTCACTGGTCTTCACTTTCATCTCGAAGGGACTATTTGTTATGTTCATTTGCTTTTAAATGCCTTTCAGGCTTATGTGACTGCAAAACCCTTCATGAGAACTTGCTCATCAATCCACGTCGTCCAGAGGTTTTTTCTTTTCGACATCTTTCTTCCAGAACCCAAGCTCTTTTCTTTTCCCCTTCTAGAAGATTACCCAGACTGTGGGACACGTTGTCCACTGATATCAAGGACATTGCAGTTCCTTCTCCTTCTACATTCCTCAAGTCTTTAAAGACTTATTTCCTGCTTAGCTGCCTTTTTCATTTCCTCCGCTCTTTCTCTTTCTCTCTCTCTCTCTCTTTCTTTCTCTCTTTCTCTTTCTCTTTCTCTTTATTTCTGTCTTTCTATGCTTCCTGCTCCCTTCTTTTCTTTTTCCTCCTCTTGTATTTCATTCCTAAATGTTATAGCCTTACACGCACATAAATGTTAAGCATGATGTATGTGACTATATTTCTTTACACTTTACCAATATTCAGTATTTACTCATATCGCCATTTACGTTATTACCATTCAGTGATTTTCTCTCTTTAATAATATTCATTCTGCAATTGTCACCCTTTATAAATTTGTTGTTCTTATATCTTAAAAGGTGACTTTCTCTAAATTCCAACTCCTTATTTATTTATTCTTTTCAATACCTTCCAGTTTGCATTTATATAGATCAGATTCATATACACATGTATTGCCCAGCCATATATCCATATATCTGTTCACTTTTATTCGGTCTGGTGTCAATTTGCTATATCGTGCTCTACAAAACAGAATAGCTTTGCTTTTCATATTATAACTCTTGTTCAATATTCCAGGGATAGATTTTGTACAAAGCATTTTTTAAAATTCAATTTCAAATCAATTTTTAATAATTAATCTTAATTCATCTATTATTTATTGACATGACTTTTTTCATTATGTGCAATATTCTATGTATGAAATTTTTATCATGTATGTCTTGGGAGTAGCAGGTGTGGGGGCACATACCGCGGGGCAACAGTGATGTACTTCGATTTTGTGCACCCTAACCCACTTGTTGCTCCCTGATCTTTTTTACATGTTCTTTCATTCTCATTATGTATTTGTCTGCTGCTATTGATGTACTGTACTTGTGCTTTTGCTTTTTTTTAACTGGTCAAATAAATAATAATAATAATAATAATAATAAATCGTGCATCGGCCATGGGCGTTAATCAGGGGAGACAGGACATGCACCCCCAAATAAATAAATTAATTAATAAAAAAAAAAACGGGTGGGGGACACACCAGAACGTGTCTCCCACAATAACTGATAGCTGAGGACTTTTTGTGAGTGGGTATGCGCACTAGAACTTTCGGCAAAAGAATTTGATCATCCCCCTCCAGCCACCCTTCAGACCAAAATGTACCAGCCCCTTGTGGTGTAACTACGGGGGGGGGGGGGGCTGACAAAAAAAAAAGGGGGGAAGGAAAAAGATAGAGAAAAGAAAGGAAAAGGAAAGTAAAAGAAAGAGGGAAACAGGGAAAAGAAAAATGGGAAATAGGAAAGCGCTCGCTCGCTTGCATTTAGGTAAACGGTCACAAAGGTTCATACGAACGATGCGTTCGTACGAATCTGAAGCTGCATCTGCAAGAGACAGGAAAAGCTTTTCTTAAAGGGGGGGGGGGGGGGCTGAAGCACACACCCTGAAAATATCATTTTAGCCACACATCACGAGCGACTTTTCCCTAGCGGAGGGGGGGGGGGACCTATCTGGATAACTATTACTTTCGTGGATTTTTTTTTTTAAATTGATAAGAAACTAAACTTCTTGCTAGATTATGAACAAAGCGAACGAGCCAAACATAACCACTTCATGTTATATGAGAGAAGGGTTATTTTGTCATCAAAATACACCATGGCCGATAAGATTACCTGAATCATATTTGGTCACCTCTCTTGACAAATTGGTTTGCTTTCTCAAACAGTTCTGTATCTAAAGTATACGAGCGACCGCTGCGAGTGACAAAAATGTATATACTCTTTTTCGTGGTATAGAAGTGTTATTTCGCCATGAAACTATAATATAAACCGACAAGATCTCTGAAAAATACATTGGGTCGGTTGTATTCGAGTCTGTTTTGGGCACCTTGCTTGCCGCCCGAAAGTATTCAGTTTCTACGAGTGAGCGACTCAAGCGACTGACAGAAAAAAAAAACAACTTTAGAACGTAAATTCATCATCAAAATACACCACATGATTATATCATACAAATCTTCCTGTAGAGGTCGAGGATAGTCGGACGCCTTGCTGCCCAAATGTTTATGATATTTGGGCTTCTCGCTGCTGGAGTAAGATGTTCTTGCTACCCGAAGCCATAGGGCGAAAAAAAGAATTTTGTATACGGAGAAGAGGTTTTAGTGTATTGTTATTCCATTGTCATAACATGCTTAATTTGAGTAATGTACACTTTATCGGCATCTTCCATTCTCATTGTGAGAAGAAGGTATTAATCACAGGTCATAACTTCCCGCTCGATTCCTTGCAATAATATTACTAACATAACATTCTATGAGTAGAAGAATAGTATAACATCCGCTTGAGACACAAGATGCAAGCCAAATAACCTTCATAAGAATATCAATAATTGATGAAAAAAAAAAAAAAAATACCTAAACACGCGGGCGAGCGAAGTGAGCGAGCGCTTCCAAGTTTTCCCTTTTTTTTCTTTTCTTTTCCTTTCTGTTTTATTCTTTTCTTTTCGTTTCATTTTTTCTTTTCTTCTTTCCTTTCCTTCCTCTTCCTTTTTTTTTTCTTTTTCCTTCACTTAGAACCCCTTTTTTCAGCCATAAAAACAGGGGCGGAAGGGTATATTCCCGCTCCTACATTTTTGACTACGCCTATATGTTTTCCACCGCCACCTCTCGGTCACTTCCGAAGTCCATCATTACTTGATGAAGACGCCATTGCTGCAGCTCTCCCCCTCTATCTCCTTCCTCTTCATCTTCTTCCTTTCCTTTCTTCTCATTTTCTCCCTTCCCTTTAATAACCTCCCTTATGGTCCCATACTTCTTTGACAGGAGATGCTTCATCTTCGAACACTGGAACAGAGTGAGAATTTGAACTTCATGCGTTTGGCTTTATACCCCCTAAAACTCAACAATTGCACAAATTGTGTAAGTACGCCTTACGAGCACATTACGAACACCTTACGAACGTCAGTAGTCGTTCGTAAGAACGCCGTAAGAATCTCTGTTCGTAAGGCGTTCTTGCGGACGTAAAAACGTCTGTGCTTCAGCGAAATTATGATCTCCGAAAAAAAAACCGGTTTGGGCTTTATTTTGTTTAAAATTGCTGATGTGTTAAAATGTTGAGCTTATACGTTACCCGTCTTGAATTTGAAATCAGTAGCAAGAGACCCCCCCCCCCCCCATGCTCCTTCAGGGTGACCAGATGTCCCGCATTTGTCCCGCGTCCCGTACGGCCATCGCCGGGACCCTGTTTTGTCCCGTATTTTATTCTTGCTGTTGAAATAATGAGATATTTAGTAAAAAAAAATAGAGAGAAATAATATATTACATGTATATGCAATTCATGAAGCATGCGGAAGCAGAAAGGTTTCTTAATTTTATTGCTCGCTCGCTTCTCTCGCTCGTTAAGCTTTGAAAGTAGTATTCATTACCCGGGCAAACGTCACAGCCCCTAGAATTGTACTAGTGGAAATACACAAAGTACAATATTTATCAAACAAAATATTCATGAGCTTTGATGTTAGACTTTAATTAAGATCCCCGTGTGCCCCATTGAATGGCTTGACATCTCCAGCGCTAATTATGAGAACAATCTGAACAGATTCGTATAAGATCTTTTGATAAGGAAAGGTGGGGAAGAAATATATCTGTAAACCACCGAAGTCCAACATCAGTGGGAGTACCTCTTGTCTAAATATGCCCCTCTTACGGTCAACGGTACATCTTTTAACGGTAACTCTTTTAACGGCACCCCTTTTCTGAATAGGAGGTTACATATTGAACGATAGGGTAAAAAATAAGGTAACAAGCAATGAATGCTAAACTCGTGAAAAGAGTCTGATCTGCAGCTTGGAGCTATAAAATGCCTGGGAGTACAGACCCACCAACCTTTAAAGAGTATGTTGAAAAATAATTTTTTTTAAAACCCTGTACTGGCGCAAATTAAAAATAACATCCGATGTGACTAGGTCTATACTTTTTCCATTCAAAATTTGTTCAATATCAATCTGCCAACTAACACTTACTCATTCGTTTGAAAAGACCACAGGATTTAAAATCAATAAATCAATCTCCGTAAAACACGTCCTCATCCGTTGGAAGAGACGCAGAAAAAAAAAGCAATACAACAATCTAACTTCCCTCTAACATGTCTAATCTCTTCACTCCTTCGCATAATGAGAAGGGGTTTCCGCTGTGTACTTTTAGAGGCGCTAATGACTCAAAAGTCGAGTGTCATAAATTTTGCTTCCTCGCTGCGCTCGCTTGCGATTTCTCCTCTGTGCTTGGCCTTCTCAAGTTATGTCACAAGAAAGTCCCATATTTCAGATGCCAAAATCTGGTCACCCTGCCAACCCTTTTCCAGCCCCATTCACTTATGCTGAAACTGATTTTATCAAGTTTCTCATGCTTATAGCGCATTTGCTCTTTTAGCAGACGTGATTAGCATTAGGGTAGTGTTAGTGTCAGATAAAGCCTACAAGGAGGGGCGGCGATACGGATATTCAAGCGATCCTACCCCCCCCCCCCCCGAAAAAAAAAAAGAGAAATAAATAAAAAAAAAAAGTGGAGAAAAGGAAAGGAAAAAAAGAGGAGGAAGAAGAAAGAAGAGTACGGGGAAAGAGAGGGCTGAGTCATGCAACAATGTAATACCCCTATTTTTTTTTTTCATTTAAAACGTAAATAAACTCACCTATGGTAATCGGTCACCTTGCCCCTCCCCTTTGAAAGTACCCTGGCGCCGCCCCTGCCTACAAGGACAGCATGAGTGTTGTAATTTGGCTTTGAGGTCTAAGTGTTGGTGTCAAAGATAGCCTACAAGGTCAACATGCGGGTTGTAATTTGGCTTTAAGGTAATAGTGCTGGTGTCAAAGATAGCCTACATGGTTAGCATGAGGGTTGCAAATTGGCTTTAATGTCTTAGTGTTGGTATCAAAGATATCCTACAAGGTTAGCATGCGGGTTGTTGTTTGGCTTTAAGGTCTAAGTGTTGGTGTCAAAGTTAGCCTACAAGGTTAGCATGCGGGTTGCTGTTTGGTTTTAAGGTCTAAGTTTTGGTGTCGAAGATAGCCTAGAAGGTTGGCGTGAGGGTTGCAATTTGGCTCTCAGGTTTTACCGTTAATGTCAGAGATAGCCTATAATGCTTCCCTACTTTGATAATATGATTTTCTTCAGGACTGTTTGATAAAATATGCTGAAATTACCACTGAAAATTAGATTAAAAGAAACGTTTTGTTCATGGCTTTATGCTGGACCTCATTTTTTAAGAGCAGTCGATTAAATCAAATTTCAAGGCATATTTGCAATGAAAAAGTACAACACCTTTGATGATAAATACATGTGTTTGATCATAAATACAGGAGTCTTTGTTCTTCTGTGTATATTCTGCCTGTATGTTTTTTTTTCTCTCCGATAGTTTGATCCTATTCTCTGTAGAATGTGTTGGTATATATCATATCGACCGAAAAGTGCGTTTCAATTTAGCAGTTTCTTTTAATCCCCTCTCTCTCTCTCTCTGCTCTCTTGCTCTCTATCTTTCTCTCTCTTATAATTTATTTCTCTTTGTGTCTTTATTCTTTATCTCTCTCCATCTCTCTCTCTCTCTCTCTTTCTCTCTCTGCTTTTACTATCTCCCCCTCTTTCATTTTTACCTTTTAACACAAAATGATTTCTAATCATATACATAGAATCTGTAAAACAGTTTTTGTTAATGCTGATCAATATTATGAGGCGTGGTGTGGGAGGCTGGGGGGGGGGTCGAAAATAGTGTCGATGTACACTAAAGAAGCCAAAGCCTACCCCCTCTCCCTCTCTCTCTCTCTCTCTCTCTCTCTCTCTCTCTCTCTCATGAAATCTAACATCCTTCTTAATCTACATGTATATCTCTCCTTTACTAAACTCCACCTTCCCTGTCCAATCAAAGGACTTTTCAGGTAAGGACAAACTGTTTTTTAAATTCCCTGCTTACGATTTCCTGACGTAACAAAAACTAACGCCACGTATGAACTATGATCTGATCAGCAGTACAGCAACCTAGCAGGAAAACTTTGAAGTTTAAATATCATGTGACGTCATAAAGCGTCTGTACACAGCATAAACTCTCATCCAATCAGCCAGCAGTAAACTTCAAGTTATGTGACGTCACAATGATAGGGTCTGAATTTACGTTTAATGAAAATATGTTGCTAATGCTTCATTCTTGTGAGATTCATGTTGTATTCAATGTCTTAACTTTGCATCCTGCTTGTTTTACGCGAGGCCATATAACTTTATAAGGAGTCAATTCTTGGGTCGGAAAAGAAATGATCTAAGGTTATCGAAAGTTATGTTGAGCACTGCATGTTTTCAAGGTAAAGAACTTAAGACATTGTCCTTTATCAGAATGAGGATTAAAGACATGAAAATTAGGGGTTTAGTAACATTGAAAGAATGTACACCACATTACAGATTACTAAGATATGGATGAAAGGAAGAACGGCCTCCATTCTCCGACTACGCAGATTATTCGCCACCCCTTAACTCAGGAAAGAGAGAAAAAGAAAAAAAAAATCAAGAAGAATGGCATTCAAGGTTATCGAAAAGAGATTCCTGACTTAACGTGATGATCAAAACAGAATAAACAAGGATCTCCGACCGACTGATGGTTTTGCTACAGTCTCGAAGTCAAGAAAGGATACTCCTTGGTTGTAACTCAAGTCACAATTAATGATCTACCCATGTCATTAAAGGGGGGGGGGGGGGGATTAGTTCCATCCTTGATCATAAAAGAATTTTATATGTTATAATATAAGGCCATACCGAAAAAAAATGTTTGCTGTTAAATCGCGAATCGCTTACATCTAAAATGACCTTAAATGCGAATTTACCCCGTACTTTCAAATTCACAACGATGTGGGTCATTTAAGGCCAAAATCACGAAAAAAGGGAGTGAGGCCTGATCCTACGGAAACAATGAGGAAGAAAATGTAGCTAATTATGAAGAAAAAGAAACACCTTGAACCTATCAATGTAAAATACAAGTGACTGGACAAGCTAAAATGAGTAACTGAGACCCTATTACCTATCATAATTTCCCTTGTTGAGACAAACTTACTGGTGGGAATGGCCACTTTGGCTGTTCCTATGGTAATATGGCATGAAATACTGGTATTAAAAACAAAACCCCCAAACAAACAAAAAATACATATACATATATCTGAAGACACCCATTTAAAGGAACCATACCAGGAATTTTCGAAAATGACATAAATTTCAAATTCAAGAACTTAAAACGCAAGAATCATTCCCAGTTAATCTCATTGAGAGCCAATTCTACTCAATTTCCATTCATGATTATCTCTCTTTTGCAGTCATGACTAAAATATGAACAAAGAATGCACATTTTCACTTAGTTGCATCGACTAACACTACGAGGATTTTATTCTCATACCACATTCTTTTAATACAGAACCTATATCTTTATGTGAACCACAAAATGAATATGATACCGAGGTTTTCAACAATGAATTATTCATCTCTTTTTGCATGCTACAGACAAGTATAATACACCAGTATCACTGCTTTAATCAGTATAGCCAAACTAGTTCTATTTAGATTCCACTCATCTCCACCCCTCTTTTTCTTTTTCTTTTTTTATGTTTTATTGATTATAAAAACAAATCAATACATGAATCAAACAAAAAAGACAACACACAAAAAGCATTCTTTTAATACAGAACCTATACCTTTAAGTAAACCACAAAATGAATACATGATACCGAATTTTTCAACAATGAATTATTCATCTCTTTCTGCATGCTACCGACAAGTATAATACACCCTATCACTGCTTTAATCAGTATAGCCAAACTAAACACAACAAAAAAGTAACTCCCCCTAATTCAAAATAGCATAACTTTTTAACGAAAAGGTTTTGAGCAAAATAATTTAACAGGAGTGTTTCTACACTTATTGACTAACTTCTGTGTGAAAGTGAGATTAATCTGTCAAGTCATGCATGAGTGAGCAGACACTAAAGACAAAAATGTCACTTTTCAAAAGTCACAAGAGTCATTTGGGGAGTTCTATGAAACAAGCTTTTTCTGGTGTTTGCTTAGGTGCTGTTGATGTTTATCATGGTTGAGTGAGCACATTTTTAATAATAAAGCAATAAGTGCTAAAAATTTACTGTTTAATGCCGGAAAAAGGACTACCCGGTATTTTCACATATGTTCTGACTCATGTTGGTTGATGCCAATTCTTTCCATAAACTGAATGGATGTTGTAGATTTAGGAGGGCTGAACATCTCTTTTTTTTCCAAAAATTGTGTTCACCCAGCCGTGATAAGCATGACAAGTGTTAAAGATAGGCGTGATTTGCCAGAGTTTTGTTTCACAGACCCTCGAAAATGACTTTTGTGACTTTTGAAAAGTGAAATTTTTGCCTTTAATGTCTGCTCACTCATGCAGTGACTTGACAGATCAATCTCATTTTCACAAAGAAGTTAGTCAATAAGTGTAGAAACACTCCTGTCATATTATTTTGCTCAAAACCTTTTCGTTAAAAAGTTATGCTATTTTGCAATTAGGGGGGAGTTTTTTTTTGTTGTTGTTGTGTTTAGTTTTATTTAAATTCCACTCATCACCACCCCCTTTTTTTATAGAAAAAAATGCGTAGGCCTACTGTTCCAAAGTCTATTATGTTTCACTATATAACATAGCATAGGCAAAATGAATAACCATTGATATTCTTGTACATGTATGAATAAAGGTGGTTTACATATTTACTCAGTATCATTTTTTTAATAACAACAACAACAAGGTAAATGTCTCATGAAATGCAAAAGTGATTTTGAATTGGAGGAAAATGTACAGAATTATTATCTCAATATTTCAATCAACTGTTGATATTAGTATGAGATAGCTACAGTTCAAGATCATGAATAGAATTTTTTATATGAAAGACAACTTGTTGAAACTAAATTTATTAACAGATGACATATGTACATTTTGTAAGAACAAAGAAGAAATTTTAAACACATATTTTTGTTGTGCCCCTATTCTAATGGGATATGGTCATACTTTGAATTGTGGCTGTCTAATTACAATATAGATAGCAAACGCACCAATGAAACAAGTTATTGGGGTTTCATGGGCGTAATGATAATGCTTTGAACTGTACTGAAATAAGAAAAAAAAAAGCTTTATTCTGCCAAGTGCAAAAACTGTTGTCAATTTTTCACAATATAATCAAAGCTGTAAAATCGTATAATGAAATGGAAAAATATATTGCTAAAATAAATCTAACAGAAAAGATGTTTATAAAATAGTGGTTTCATTTTTTGATTTCGATTAATTGCTTTACATTAAAAAAAAAAAAAAAAAAGGTATTTTCTGTTGAATTTTTTCAAATGCAAGACTATTGGTATGTACAATATGTGTTTGTCTTATGTCCATTATATAATCATTTTGTTATTTTGAATATGGCCATGGAATATCAATAATTATTATCTCAACGATTGTAATAACATTGTATAATTATAATATGTATTGATTTGATGTAATAAAGGAACCTTGTGGGAAGTGGAAAAATTGAAAAAAAAAGATATTCACATTCATCTCTTTCTGGATGATAATCATATTTATATATACAGTCCAACATTACAATCATTCTACACACAAATCTTTCTTGAATTTACAAGACATATAAGATATCATAGCATGAGTGCCGAGCCCACTCCGCTTACATGTGGTTTCCATTCATGAAATCTCTTTTCCAATCATGATTAGAATATACAAAAATAATGCAAACTTTGCTGAGTTACATCAAGCTGCCGCTACTAAGTTTCAGTTCCAGCCTTGGTCATGGCTCAATTTCTTAATGCCATGTACTATACTACTGAACTATAAAGACTAAGTTTCCACTATTTACACATTTTTTCTGAATGCAATATACATGGAATATACGCTGTATCACAGTATCAATGCTTCATAGTGCTAGCCATTATGCTAAATGTTATTTACACATCTTTCTTTGTGATTAGCATGATGCACGGATAATACGCTATACCACAGTATCAATGTTTCACCAAGCTTCTCCTTACATAGTTTTATGTTTCTATATTCTCTTGGAACATACAAGGTAATACACTGTATCGCAATTTGAAAGTTTCATCACGGCAACCTTGCTAAATTCCTAGAGCGTACTCTCATATGGAATGTACACAGCCTCAATGATCGATTAAGCTTTAGCATATCTCCTTTTCCGAATGGAACGGTATATATTCTTTACAATTTAAATGCATTGCCAAACTAGTTCTACCTAGTAATGTTCATATTTTCACTTTACAAATAAGATACACATTTAAATATATAGTTCAACTCCAGAGTAGACTAATTTTTGTTGTTTCTTTTTATGCCATTTTTTGGTGTTTTCAAAACATATTTTACAAATCAATAAATTAAATACAAAATATTCATGTTAAGCACATTCAATAAAAAACTTAACAAGTCAAGCAAAAAATGAAAATATAACAGTGCATATGATGAATAACATCATTCGATAACTGACAAAATGTTTTATACATGACAACATCAATTTTTGAAGAGTAGTTTAACCTAAATAATTTCACAATGATATTATAATACACGGAAAAAGGCAGTTATGATTTCTGAGAAATTAGCTGAATATGCTTATAAAGAAGCTTTTAATTTTACACGTCCAAACAGTAAATTATGTTGCTAACATGGTTCATCACAAAATATGAAGCGGTATATAACAAGTCTACGAAATATAAGTTAACAAAAGTCAGAAGATATAGAAAAAGGTGAGGTACATGTAACTGTGAATGCCTGTGTGTGCGCTCTGGGAGTGCAGGGAGAGATGGAGAGGGGGGGGGGGGGAGAGAGAAATGAGTAAATGGAGAAGAGGAGAAAGAGAGAGAGAGAGAGAAAGAAAATAAGAGAGAGAAAGGAGGAGAGAGATCCTGCTGGGTCAGTTGATATCTAATAAAGCCGAATGCAACACAAATCTCTAACAGTAGATGTTCGTTTTATCAGCTTTTCTTAGTACTCTAACTATTTAACACTGCCTGGGAATGATAATGACAATAGTTTTTCTTAACCATTAAAGTATGAGACCAGACGTCTACCATAAGGAACTTAGCAGCGTAGACAGAGTTGTCACATTTGGCTACCCATAACTGTTAAGCCAAAGATTAAATCATGTTTTGAATTGTACACCTTTGTGAATACGGGCCATTGAGTTTATTTTATCAGCATAATCAGTCCTGAGTCCAAATATTTAAGGTCATAAAAAAGATACTGTAAAACGGGCTAGAAAGGTGCGAGTGCGAGGAAGGTAAACATGGTAGGTTGTCTGTTGGAGGGTATTGTATAGGGAATTGTTTATTGTAAAGATGGCAGTGAAAGCGTTTGATAATTCGTTTTTACATAAAGTGACCAGTTTGGACAAGGCAGGTTTGTACGTATCTCTCCTTTACCTGCATATAATACAGGAATATTTACTCTGTACCACAATTTGAATACATTACTTAACGATTTCTAATGTTCATCATTACTAAGTAATGTTCGTAACGGAAATGGATACATTATCTAATACAGTTTATTGCGTCACCAATTTGAATATAGTTCTACTCAGTTTTACGTATTAAGTTTTATATATTTCACCTTAAAGATGGAATTTCTACATTCAGTACATACTGTAACCATGGTAACACACCATTTGACGGTTTCATCAAGGCAGTTTTAGTATAGTATGTTTATGTAACATGCTTAGGACTATTTATCTTTTTCAGAATATAGCACACACTGTAAGATTGTCCAAGCCTCACTGTAACAGGGGACTCAGTTCCAAATATAGAAATTGAGATGTGCAAATTGTTTCTATTATTTGAACTTATTTAAGGCACAGGTTTAAAATGGTTATGTAAAAGGAAAAAAATGAGTAAAGCAAAGAGATATGAAATACCTCACCCTGTCAAGAAGGTCTAGATCAGTGTTTCTTAACCTTTTTTACCTCGAGGCCCACTTTGGCTCTTAATTTTTTTTTCGAGGCCCACCTTCATTTTTAGAAAAAATTTAAGGCCACCTCACAGAATCTCAATGAGAAAAAAAACCAATAAAACATGACAAAAGAAAAAAGAGAACGAATTTTGTGGTAATTATCTCGACCACTACATTACCTACATTACATTACAAATTCCAACCTACAGTACATGTATGGTTGCAATAAATGAAAGATTGATCATTTTGGTATAATACCCCCACCCCAATCATAATGTACAGAAATCTTCGAAAATTTTTAGCACATTTCACCGACGATAATCACAACGGTTGATGTTATTTTAATACCTTTAATAAATTCAATTCTATTTGATGTTAACTGTAGAGCGGAATGCAATATTTTTTTTTTCCCAATATATATAGTGGGCCGCGGACCACCGGTTGAGAAGCGCCTGGCTAGATAAAGTCTATGAAATATACCATTATTTAGTTCAAATCTTTTGTTTTGTCTCCAGAAATTTAGGTAATTGAAAGCATAAGAATAATGATAATAATGAAAATGATGATGATGGCAATAGTAATAACAGTGATAATGATAATAATAATGATAACACTTGTCATCATGATAATAGTAATGATTCTCAAAATAACAATAATATACAAGTCGATGGGAAAGATGTTGATAGCAATCGAAAGGAAAATTCAATTTTGAAAATTCAAAATATACATCAGATAATATACACCTGAAAAAAAATGGGTACAGTGGCTGAAATAACTATTAAATACCGTTATTGCGAAAGACAATATGCCTAATATAACCATCTCCAAATATAAAGTTGTAAAATGAACACCCTTCAAAAAGTGATTACCCCTGCTGAACTATATAGAATACCATTGGCTCGGATACCCCCCCCCCCCCCAATCCAAGGTTTATAAGCCACTGCTTATTGATATCTAAAGCCCGCTGCACAATATACAATCCGTCTGCGATCCGATTTGGGAAAAAATAGTTGTATAAATATTAAAGAAGAAATTCCTGGCTATTTTGAAACTCCCTGTAGGCATAAAAGCGAATTCAATTTTGAATCGTATGGACGTCATGGCAATCTTGTTATCGGCTATGATTTGAAGCTAATTTGACCAATACTCCGACCATAAGCCTTGCAGTTAACCAAAATTTCAATTTTATTATTCCTATCATTATTCCGAACTTCAAATGAGATAATTTTACTTGTATAATGTTCCATATTTAATGCAAAATAGCATTTGTTCGAAAATCAGGTCGCAGTCAGATCGCGTAGTGTGCAGTGGGCTTAAAGAGATATTTGAAGGTTGATACTACTGAGGCACACACCCTGGTCTCTCGAAACACGTTTACAAAGGTCTGAGTAGAAGACTATAGGGGGTCAGTGGGGATTGTGTACTATAGCTGTTCACTATATTGACACAGCCAGTATGCACTTTCGCTAGGCTTCTTTCATGATACGATGCATTTAAATAAAGTGTCAACTGGGGTCTGTGCCTGCAGACTAGGTGGATGCTACGGTTCTATGAATGTGATAAGGATTCTCCGTGGCCATCTAAATTGACTGATTTGTTGCATTCTGTATGATCGGTTGGTTTCATCGTAGTCTGTCATGATACCGATACCCTTAGGATTGTTCTGCTTCACCATATAAAGTGTGCCGTTGAAATAGGTTACATCTCTCATTGTCTCCTGGTATGGATCCTGCATGTATTTTGTTAATTCAACTGCACTGGAAATGTCATTACTAGGAACATAACTTAAATCCTTGTAGAAAGTTCTGTTCTTACCCCAGTCACAAAAGAAGATGCGCCTTGGGTTTCCTGCCAAATAATAAAATACTTCCACATGATTAACTGCATAGTAATACACATTGTGTACGATTGCTAACATATATCCTGGGCAATCGATTCGCTACAAGGCATATATTATTACTAAGCTTTAATTAGGTTCACACGTTGCTTTCACATTTCAATTGGTGGAATATGCATGGAGAGGAACCCCCGTATACTGAGGAGAATTATGGATTGGTTTCTCCATATCAAGAAATGTGGAAAAAAAATTCAAAGAGATATGTGCCCGAAAGTGAATCTTTGTATACTGATTTACATCCATGATTTACATCAATGATTTACATACATGATTGAAAGGCTGAGATGAGGATGGTGAGGTGGATTGTGTGGGACATCAATACATAAAAGAACGAGGAACGAAGTCCCCGTTCCGTCAGTGGGTACTGGTGGGGGTGGCACAAGTTTTTGGGATAAGCAGACTCAGATGGTATGGACATGATTGTGGCCAGGAGAGAGGCAACACACTGGCTCCAGAGGGCTTTTAACTTTCTGGTCACGGGAAGAAGGCCTTGTGGAAGACCCAGAAAAAACTTGGAAGGAAACTATAGAAGAAGATGCCAAAACATCTAGTACCTAGCTGTAGCCATTAAGGAAATGAAATGTCCAGCCCTCAAAAGGTGGGATAAATGGACTTTAAACGCTGATGATGATTGAAATAAAATGCAACGCATTTCATACATTTCTATGCAATACAAAGAGAGATCTTTAAATATTCTATACCAGATATTAACTTTGAGAGTCAGGATAATTCAATTCATAGCTGAATATTTACTAGTGAAATTGATGCTTAGTCCGGCGAGACGCTCAAGATCCGTGTTATGGTATATCTCCTCAATGACGTTCGTAGTATTCAGTAGTGCGCGTACAATACCATGGCGCTGAGAGATATATACATACCTGAAAACATAAAACATATTGCATTAACAATACAAGCCAAGCAACACATGTACATGATATTATGGTAGTATGTGATCTCTCATGGAAATGTTATGTGTTCAAATAAAAATTGTGGCAAAGTAAGCATTTAACAAAGCAGCAGCCGCCCCCCCCCCCCTTGTTAGGGTTAACAAAGTAAACGGTCTCAATCTACAAGCAAGAGATAAAAAAAAACCAGTGTCTTTAGTGTGTTCCTCTTCAACCCAACTGAAAAAAAGAACAGTCATCAAAATATATATATCAAAACATTGAAGAACATTAGGTTAAATGGAAAAGTCAAAAGATGTATGTACATTAAATCTAATCAGCTAGTATCGATGGAATTTCTTTATTAATGCCAACAAAACAGAAACGTGATGGACATATTTTCAGGCAATATCCTTTTCTACTGGCCAAACGATAAAGATGACAATGACCAAAATAAAATCTCTTCCTATTCAGCCCTTGTACAATTAAATCTCTTCATAAGGTTTTGAAAAGGGACTTTCAACATTATTCCTCCAAATATATCTAATACATATCATCTGAAGAATGGTGCTATTATTCTACATAGGCCTACATGAAAAAATGACAAAAGTACTTAAATACACCCCCTCTCCCTCAACAAAAGTACATGAATAAATTTTTAAAAAAACCTGAAACAAAGAGGGAGAGAGGGAGAGAGACAGGGAGAGAGAGAGGCAGAAAAAGAGCTTTGACAGAGGGGAACAGGGGAAATCAGGGTAGATGATAATAAGGGACAGGATTATGCTGAAAATCTTATGCAAACGACCTGAAAATTATTACTGCTGAAACAAACTTATACAATCTCTTGCCAGATGTTTGGGCAAGATGAATATCGAATGAATGTTAATGAAGTATACTCATACCCCTCTACTTCATCGATGCTTAATGCTCTGGGGTTGGAAATACCCTGGTTTACGAAGTCAGTTTCAGTCCCAGGTAATGGGCTGCCACGTTCAATCGACATGGATGTTACTTTGTGTGCACGGTAATAGGCGATGTAAAGAATCCTTGATCTCTCAGCAATGGCAATCCCATAAGTTTCTATGATTTGCAGGAAAACAAAATGAAAATCAATTTCAGTATAAAACTAATGAAAATCTAGAACTGAATATGACAAAATTTAGGATGTGAATTGTAAATGAATACCTATGATTTTAGAACTTGGATAGAAGAGAGAGAGCTGAAGTAGAAAGAGAGAGACTGAGACAGAGAGAGAGGGGGGGGAGATAGAGAGAGAGAGAGAGAGAGAGAGAGGGAGAGAGAGAGAGAGAGAGAGAGAGTGGCATAGTCGTTCATATCTCAGAAATGATTTTTGACATCGATGGTGTCTCTACATTACAATGATGCATCAAAGGATTTACAAATTGATTATCATTCACGCATGGATATGGAAAGTACAGATTTCTTTTCGATTTTAAGGGTGAGGCGTAACAGAAATGAATATACACAATGTTAAAACTATTTGAATCCAGGATGTGTAAACCTTACTATTTTACTTCATTAATATGATAGAGGTTAAATTCAACCAACTCTGCTTTTACACTCCCGTGACTGTACGAGAATGGGGAGGAGTGGAATGATTAGGGTATTGCTTTATACTTCTCAATGTAACATCAGCAGTGAAAGCCTCTCTCATGAACTATAGACTTGTCAGTTAATGTCATTAGATTTTTCGTTGTCAAGGAGTCATACCTTCTGTCAGCATCTACTTGCAATGAAAGGTCTGACAGTGGATAGTTTAGAGCATGAGTGGTACCAATATATCTGTCATACTTACTATTAGCTCCTGCTGCTGTGACTTGCTCTCTGTCTGTTCCATCCCATTTAGCTCGGTACACACGATCATCATTCCAGTCACTCCAGTACATGTATCTCTCCACTGAATCATACTTTACGTAGAGTGGAGAGCTGGTAGAGGGAATGGCTGTGAAGTTCAATTTATCTCCTTCATGCAGCTCTGACATGAAGATAGCATCGGCACCTGCGTCCGTAACAAAGACCTTGGCTGTGGATCGAGTAAGGGATGTATTTAAAAAGTATAGATACTCTGAATCTGATGCTGGTACATATGCAGCGCTTTAAATATACCAGTACTTTTATATCAAAACTGAACAAAGACCTTGGCTGAGGATCGAGTAAGGGATGTATATTAAAAAAGAGTATAGATACTCTGATTCTGATCATGCTGATGCTGGTACATATTCAGCGCTTTAGATAGAAATACTTAGCTTACTTATTCATATAACAATATGCTTTCATATCAAAATAGAAAATCCATATTTTCCAACTTTGCTTCTTAGAAAATGAAATAAAGAATAGCAAACAATAATGATTAGAAATTACAAAGCTGAGATTCCAAAACTTTTACATTCAGTGGTTCAGTATTCAAGTGGCTATTGCATTAAGCAGCCACCGCTAAATGCTGCTGTTGATTGGTTGGCTGATGTAACTTTTGTTTTGTTTAAAGGACGTCGCTTGTATAACGTTCTTATAAAGGGGGCAAAGGAAACATGATAAGTGAAGAATAAAAATGATGAAGAAATACAGTAATCAAATCATAAGAGAGAGAGAGAGAGAGAGAGAGAGAGAGAAAGAGAAAGAGAGAAAGGGGAAGGGAGTCAACAGAAGAGGATGGAAGGGAGGAAACTAGCGGCAGTAAAGATGAGGGACAGAGAGATTTCTAATTTTTGTGTGCTGGCACAAATGTGTACACATGCATCAGATAATTATTCACATTATCATAGTTGTTATTGTCTTTTTTTCGTTTTATTATGATTTGTTTTATTGTCGTTATTATTATCATTATCATTATCATCATTATTTTTTATCATTATTACTATCATTATTATCAATACAGTGTATTGCATTCTTTCTGGGTCACCTTGTATATAACGTGTATTTGTCATGCGCTGTATTGGTATTTACTGGGGGCTCGTGAAACTCTTGGGCAAGTTTAAGCTTTTTCGTTTATGCATTACCGATATCTGAGTATTATTTTATCTGCCACACCGTTGGCCTCACAAGAGCTTGGACTATACGAAATATCAAATATATTCAGCTTATTTTTTTATCTTTAGAAAATTTTATAATCACAATTCCATGATGAAATTCTATAATACTATAATCGAAACTTGATAATGTGACATAACGTGGAATTTTTTTTTTCATGAGTGATGTCGTTACTTTTAACAAGTTAGAAAAAAAATAAGGAATCAATATTTCTTGTATCTAAAGTTAAAGTCATTAATCAATTTGACTATGAAGGCATGCCCAGATAGAATTCTAGAAGATAAAAATGATTTCCAAGAAGAATTAAATTATAAGAAAAGGGACTGAGAGTGCGGATGGGATTGTGATTGATATGTGTGTGTGAAAGGGAGATGGTTGATAAGGTTACATGTATCTGAAGGGAATTTCATACCTGTAGTCGTAGGTGGACCTGATGTTGATGTAGAGGAGATTACTGGCAGAGTAGAGCCAGATGGAGTGATCGTCGTTGCATCAGTTGGTGTACTAGTTGATCCTACATAGAGAGAATTGAAAATATTGTTATCAAAACTAATTGCATATAGTGATTATGCCTAGTTTTGTGGGATGTCCAAGCTGTTTCATCAATAAAGACTACTCAGTGCAACTGGTATGATATATTTACCATTATTCTTTCACGACAGCCGAACAAAAACTTGAACCCTTAAATATATTGAAAAGTGAATATCTTTCTGACAATCTATGTTAATATATCCATAACATAAATCCATATTTCAAGTTTTCAACCATTCGACTTTGACACCTGTAGCATGTGCCGATAGAATTATAGGAGAGAATGATTTCAATGACGATAAGAATTCAGAGAAAAGAGTACGAGTTTGTACGTGTTTGAGTTGGAGAAATGGGTTTGACAGAGAAAGAAGGGGAGAGCTGTATCTATTGATTTTATACCGGTAGTAGTAGGTGGACCTGATGTCGATACAGGGGAGGTTGATGGCAGAGTAGAGTCTGATGGAGTGATGGTCGTTGCATCAGCTGGTGAATTTAATCCTAGATGAAGAGAATTCAAACATCATTATCAAAACCAGGGGCGGCGCTACAGGGGGCGAATGCCCCCAATTATTTTTAAAGTGATTTTTTTTAAAGAAAAAAGGAGAAAAAGAAGAAAAAGAGGAGCACGAAAGAAGTGGATGGGGAAAGAGAAGCCATTGGCTTACAACTGTATAATAATCCTGTTTTTCTTCATTTAAAATATCAATAAATTCACCTATGGGTCATCTACCCCCTCCGCTACCAAAATATCCCGGTGCCGCCCCTGATCAAATCTGAGTTCCTGCATTGACGGTGGCTTTCTGTGTGAGCAAATTCAAGCTATTTTGTTAATACATAATATCTGGGATTTTAGCTCATCTGCCACACTGATTGCCTCACAAGAGCTTGGACTATACTTATTACACATGGCATTAGGACAATCTATGTTCACAATTTCATGATACATTCTATAACACTAAAATTGAAATTTGATAACGAATGGGACAAAACTATTTTCATGAGCGCTCTTTTAACTTTTAACCCCGGCTTTTAACATGTTAAAAGGGAATAAAAACAGCGATCAATATTTCTTGCATCTAAATCAAGTTTTCAAACAATGTGACTAATACAGCATGCCCAGAGAGAATCTATAGAAGATGAAAGTGATTTCAAAGAAGAAATAGATTATAAGAAAAGAGATTGAGTGTGCCGATGGGAGTGAGAGTGGGTATGTGAGTGTGAAAGGTTGGTGGTTGATCATGTTGATAGTGTTTCATGTATCTGAAGAGAATTTCATACCTGTAGTCGTAGGTGAACCTGATGTCGATGTAGGGGAAGTTACTGGCAGAGTAGAATCCGATGGAGTGATCGTTGTTTCATCAGTTGGTGTAGACGATCCTACATGAAGAGAATTCGAAACATTGTAATCAAAACTAATTGCATATACTGAAGATTCCCTTTTTTGTGGGAAGTCCAAGCTTTTTATTTATAAATATTACCGAACGCAACTGGGATAATATATCTGATTACTCTTTCACAAATTTGATACACCAACAAAAGCTTGAATCCTACAAAATATTAAAAGAAGAGAATATCTTTTTATGTTAATATTTCCATAACATAAATCCATATGTCAAGGTTTCAATCATTCAATTTTAACACCTGTAGCATGTGTAAATAGAATTATAGGGGAGTGAGTGATTTCAAAGATAATGTGAATTATAAGAAAAGAGTACGAGTTTGTGGGCGTTTGGGCTTGGGCAGAGGAGGGTGAGAGAGAGAGAGAGAGAGAGAGAGAGAGAGAAGAGAAGAAGGAGAGGTGTATCTGACAAATTTATACCTGTAGTTGTATGTGGACCTGATGTCGATGTAGGGGAGGTCACTGGCAGAGCAGAGCCCGATGGAGTCACGGTGATCGTCGTTGCATGAGTTGTTGCAGCTGTTGCGAAATGAAGAGAATTCAAACATTTTTATCAGAACTAATTGCCTGTATTTATGGTGGTTCTTCGTATGGGCAAGCTCAAGTTATTTGTTACATAACCGATAATATCTTAGATTTTAGTTCATCTGCCACACTGTTTGCCTCACAAGAACTTGAACTATACCAAATATTAAACATGATATCTTTAGGCCAATTTATGTTCACAATTCCATGATACAATTCCATAATACTATAATCGAAGTTTAATAACGTATGGGACATAACATGGAATTTTGTATGAGTGCTCTTTTTACTTTTAATAAATTATGTTAAAATGGAATAAAACAGGGATCAACGATCCTTGCATCTATTAAGTCAAGGTTCCAATAAATTTGACTATTAAAGACAGCATGCCAAGATAGAATTTTAGAAGATTACAGTGATTTCAAAGAATTAGATGATAGGAAAATGGATTGAGTGTGCGGGTGGGAATGGGTGTGTGTGTGTGAAAGAGAGAGAGTTGGTGCAGACGATGCTAATTCAAAGATTTTTTGTTTTCTTTTTACCCTTCCACAGGGTTCCTTTATTGATCTTCAACATATTTTTTTTTTTTTTTACAAAAGAACGATACATAAATATATTTCTATGATTCGTCGTATAAATATAAAAACAGAAAATAACAAAATATAACAAATATGCAGCCGCACAGCTGCAGCGTATCAAACACAGTGTTGTATACTATTCTATAACATGCAAAGAACAAACAAGCAAAATGAACACAGACTCTCAAAAACATTTAGTGAAATGAAACCATTTTTTCTCAAAATTATTTTCTTTCAGATTTAACTTTGCTATATACCTTTCCATATCACAATATTTTGGAAGATGTCATAACATTTCAAACCTTGTTATCAAAACCAAGTGCATATATTAATTATGCCTATTTCTTTCGGAAGGATGAGCTATTTCATCAATACATATTATCGAACATAACTGGGATTTTAATATATCCGACAAATCTTTTTCAATGACAGCTCAACAAAAGTATGAATTCTACAAATATATATATGTATCTTTTTGGGAATTACTGTTAATATTTATATAACATAAATCCATATTTCAAGTTTTCAACCATCCAGTCCTGATACCAATAGCACGTGCAGATAGAATCATAGGAGAGAGTGATTTCAAAGACGATAAGAATTATCAGAAAAGAGTACGAGTTTCTAGGTGTTTGAGTAGGAGAGAGGGGGTTCGACAGAGAGAGAGAGAGAGAGAGAGAGAGAGAAAGAAAGAGAAGGGGAGAGCTGTATCTGAGAAATTCATACCTGTAGTCGTATGTGGACTTGGAGTCGATGTAGGGGAGGTCACTGGCAGAGTAGAGTCCGATGGAGTGATGGTCGTTGCATCACTTGGTGCTGTTGATGCTAAATGAAGAGAATTCAAACATTGTTATTAAAACTGTTTGCTTGTATTTATCATGTTTATGGTGGCTCTTCATGTGGGCAAGTGCAAGTTATTTCGTTGATTCATTACCAATAATATCTGAGCGTTTAGTGCATCTGCCAAACTGATAGCCTCACAAGAGTTTGAACTATACAAAACATAAGTGTGATGATATTTTTAGGATAATTTATGTTCACAATTCCATATATCAACTCTTTTTTTGAAAGCTCTTTTAATATTTAGAATGTTGAAAGGAATACAAAACACGTTCAAACCAAGGATTCTTGCATCTTAAATCAAGTTTTCAAACAATCTGACTATGATGGCATGCTCGGGTAGTTATAAAAGATTAAAGTGATTTCAAAGAAGATATAAATTAAAAGAAAATGATGTGGGTGTGCAAGTGTTTGTATCTCTAATAGAAAGCATCTGCATGCGAATTTTGTACCGGTAGTCGTTGGTGGACCTGATGTCGATTTAGGGGAGGTTATTGGTAGAGTAGAGTCCGATGGAGTGATCATCGTTCCAAAAGTTGGCAGAGTTGATCCTAGATAATGAGAATGCAAAACATTTGTTATCAAAACAAATGGCATATATTGATTATGCCTCTTTGTTTGGAAGTCTGGGCCATTTCGTCAATAAGATGATTTATGCTAATATTTCCTTTAAGGTAATCCATATTACTTTGAAACATATGAGATATAACATGGACTTGTTTATGATTACTTTTTAAAATGTTCAACACTTGGAGCATGCCCAGATAACATAGACATTACAATTGGGTATGGGTGTGCGGGTGTTTGAGTTCATAAGAGAGAGAAAGAGATAAGAGAGAGAGAGAGAGAGAGAGAGAGAGAGAGAGAGGGGGGGGTGTACATAAGGCTACGATTGTCTCATTTCTCTCACACAGAATTTCGTCCTGTATTCTCTACGTTCAAAGACTGATCGACTGTCGAGGGTTACATTATGCGCAACGTGGAGAATATTTATACATCTAATCATATGATCAGTTCTATTTATCCACCAAAAATAGTAAAATTAAATGTTTTCAGTAACACACAATGAAACAATAATACAAAGTAAATAAAACACCGCATTTTTAAATAACTTATAACTCACACCTCTCTCCGTATAATTGACTAGTCCTGATTAATATTGATATCCTGTTTTGGGAAAATTTTCCTCCCAATCTTTGATGGAAAAAGTACGTTGGGGGTTTGACATAAAATAAAAAATCGAGATGGTACAAATGATTTATTAGGTATTAATGGATATATTCCCAGAGGTAGTTTTGAGGTCATGTGTAGTTTTGGATTAAATAACCTTCAAACACTGGCTAGTCACTCATGCATTATGTATTAAATGGCAAGCTGTTGACCTATTTTGACCAGAGTACGGTGGATGAACTTTAGAAAGAGGACATGAGGGTTTCAATGAAAGAGCATCACTCACAGTATGTAATGGTGGGTTGTAGCATAAGTCCACAAACTATAATGGCCGCACGCCTGTAAATACATCCGTCATTTTCAGATATCCTTCCAACCCGTATCAATGCTACATAATTTAACACCTTTTTTCATACGTGTGTAAAGAGGGATAATTACTGGTTCAGATCAGTCCCATGAGAGAGCAGCGGATGGTCCCAGTTGGATTTTATGGGGACTATATTAGTGATGCAAGAAACCTCATAACCACTGAAACTTTGACCAAGTTTTTGGTTAGTCTGAGTTTCAGCCTCTCTACCGAGAAAAAATGCTGAAAACCCCCCCTTCATATTTTCATCAAGTAAAGAATATTGTATGAACTATTAAAGACAAAAGTATGAATGGTGTCATTATACACACTTATTTTTCATGATTTTTTTAATTTCCATTTTTAACACATAAGCCTATGGGAAATATTTACAGGCGTGCGACCTACACTGGCACTGTGTGGTATGCAGTTTGGGTTTGTTGTCTAACTTACTAGGCATAGAAAGTAAGGGGGCTATGGCACTTTTAGAAACTCATTAGCTACGAATAAGCACTTGTCACCTCATTCCTTCTGAAAATTATCTGAAGCATCTAATTAGCCTAATTAGCCATTTTCTCGTCTCAATATGTAGATTTTTTGAAGGGAATTTCCAGTGCCTGCCCACAAACGGGTCTGGAATGTGAAAATAGCATGCCTGCAATGATCTAATTTGCATACACACAAAGCATAGCTAGCCTAATATAATGTACAGTGAGTGAAGTGGCGTCTGCTTTGCTATCTACTCTTTTAACATCTTAAGCAGACGAGCATCGTTTGGAAGGAATGAAATGGTAAGGTAAAAATTGATATTTTGATAGTGCATCTTATCACAGCATTTTAACTGACAATGAATTTAATCAGGTGCCTGCTTCTAACTGTTTAACTGTTAGAGAGGGTCTAATTAACAATAACTGTAATGTAAAGTTACACTACAAGACATAGCACTAGCAAAGTCAAACTCAAGATGATGGATGAGTGGTGCAGTAGATATTCAGCTATATTGGAGGCCAAGACGGACAAGAGGGGGGTGGCAGCAGAGCTATGCTGGCCCTTTAAAGGCAGGGTGAAGGGGGGATATGGGCTCGTGGACGTGGACATCCCCGGGAAGGGCAAGACAACAAGGCATGCTCATCGTCTTGTCCTGATGACCAGGGTGGCCAGAACTTGGGATGTTTCATCTGAGCTCCATGCCTCACACTTGTGTGGAAATCGTATTTGTGTGAGGCCAAGCCATTTGGTGCTTGAGAGCCGTGAAGAGAACAAAAATAGACAAATTTGTCACAATACCAAAGTTTGCCGGGCCCATGATCCCCCTGTATTATACATGCTATAATGTAGTACTAGCCGACTGAATACAGAACAGAACAGTAAGAATCAGGGTCTAGGCTTAATTAAAT